>JAVJIF010027114.1:0-63976 GCA_038442645.1 Agave tequilana
CCATTAGATGTGCTAGTATAGTCTAGTTTTGATGATTCATACATTTCAAACTTGTATTCCTTTTTGGATTTGTTTTTATGATTGTGTGTTTCACTTCATGTATATGTTTGTATTGCCAAACTTGAAGATATACATGTATACCCCTTGAGTCATTTGCCTTTCATGCAAATATCTATTATGGACTCAAAGTGTGTTTAAGGGATATGTATGTATACTTAGTGTGTTGACAATACATACATATACCTTGAAATGAAAATTGATTTAATGTAAAGATTTAGATTTTCATGTTTTGATTTTTTGTGTCAATATTAACTTCATGTATATGTCTTCTAGTTCAAACTAATCTTATACATATACATCTTTTTGAGCCACGTGTCTTCATGAATATACATTTAGTGGACTCGTTGAGTTTTGGATATGTATGTATATTTTAGTTTGTATTAGACATACATATGCCTTGAAGATTAAATAAGTAGTTTTATATGATTTTTCATGTTTTGATGGAATTATTGTTTTAAGGAATAATTGAGCTTAATAAAATATTTTTCATGATTATGATCTTCACATATTATTTGTACACTCATATCTATTGCTCTGTTTTGTTTCTCATGAGTTATGCTTTATTGGTTAGAGTGATGATTATCATGTGAATTTCAATTTGTTTTATTCCTTGCTTGAAGGATTTCGTGCTAGTTAACAAGTTTTTCATTTAACTAGTTACGGTGTTCTTCATTTTGGTAGTGATTTTCAAACAAAACTACATTTTCAAATCTATCTTGAAAACCCCTACCTTCCAAGGGCGGTAGGATGGGAGATCATGTTCATGTATGCCCTAAATTGAAAATCTTTAAAACTTGAATTATGATTGGGTGGTAGATAATATGATGTATGCACTTGAACTTATTGTTATGTCAATTGGTATCATTGAACTCTTTCATTGGTATCATTTTGATCTTCTTGTATACTCATATATGTTTTGTATGTATGTATGCTTTAAATTCCAAGTATATCAATTTCTATTGGTATCTATCTTTCATACATATTATGTTTGTGTTTATGCTAGTGCTTGAGTTTCAATTTGTTTTAAATTGATTTCTTTTAAATTGTTTATCAAGACTAGGCATGACCTTAGTTTGTATTTCATAAAGGGGGAGAAAATGATTTTGTATTTCAATTGTATTTGTACTCCCACTCTTTTATGATTAAAAGTTGTTATTTTGAACATATTGATATTATCTTTTCATACATATATGTGATTTTTTTTGTGCTTGATTTACACACGTATATCCATATACTATATGTTTGCTTATCAAGATTTTTGTTTTTTTTTAAAAAAAAAATATTTGATATGAACTTGTGTTTTGTATTGCCTATATGCAAGGAGAGCTTAACATCTCTCTTACATATAGATTCATGTTGAGTGTATTGTGTATTGAGGAGCTTAACATCTCTTCTTTACATGGTACACGTGTGTAGGGGGAGCTTCACATCTCCTCTTATGCATTACATAATATGTGTTATGTGAATTGGGGCTTGTCATCCCTTCCTCATGTAATGCATTGTGTAGGGAAGCTAACTTAGCGTCTTCCTCTTCATGAATGTATATAGCATATAACATATATTGATTCTTGTTTATTGGTATCAAGATGCCTCATTGACATATTTTAATTGATATCATGGTTGTAGTCACCCCTTATTGATTTTGTTTTTTTGTTTAGACAAAAAGGGGGAGCTTCCTTGTTTTGATTGACAAAAAGGGGGAGAAAGATTTTTATCCCTCATTTATCTATGGTTTTGATTGTTTACCCCTTTGTTGATGATTGACAAAAAGGGGGAGAAGTATTTGTGTTTTATATGCATGCTTATGTTTTATATGCATATATTATGTTTTAATCTCAAGAATAGTAAGTTTGATTGATTATAGAGTTTGCTTTGTAATTGGTATCTAGAGCATATTTTATGTTGAATATTCCATTGGTATCTAGAGCACCATATTTATATGCATTGTCATGCATTGCATATTATTGTTTATTTGTCTATGCATGAGTTAAGGGGAGCTTCCTTGAAGCTTAACTTTAATCCATGCATATATAACTCCATGAGTTTTGTCATCATCAAAAGGGGGAGATTGTTGGCCCAATGGCCTTCCACTCTAGTTTTGATGATGATCAACACTCATGTAGTTATGTTTACTAATATTCTTGTGTTTCTAAGTTTCAGATCATTAACAGGATATTAGTTGGTGATTAGCTTCAACAAGATGATTAGAAGCTATTCATGATGATTCCGGTGCCAAAGCTTAAAGATCATACCTTTGCACTTGGAGAATCACGGAGTTGGACCGAGTCTACTTGAAGATGAAGATCGTCAGAAGACTTAGGTATCCTAGTTTAGATTGTGAGTTTTAGATCCATTTGTAAAGCTTAGTTTAGTTGATATGCTCAAGTGCACAAATCACACACGTTTATGATTGAGTTTGGTTTTTATGAATAGTTGATCAAAACAAGTTTACATGTTTTATATGTATAGTAGATGTTTTCTATTTATACATACATGCTTTATCTTGGTAAACAAACTTATTTTGATATCCCTATTCATGTTTTGGAAAAATCAAGTTTGATAAAATACAAGTTTTGTTTTTGATAAAATTTGCAAGACACAAAAATAAATTGATATGTTGATATATTGTCTTGAAATTTTTATCACATGTTTATGTTTTAACATAAAATGATAAAACAAGTTTTATGGAATTCTCAGAAATGATAAAGATTTTTGTAAAATATTTTTTCAAAATTTCTGACCTGGTTTTTGGCTGACAGGCTGGTCGGTCGACCGTGCCGGTCGACCGCACCAAAGGGCCGGTCGACCGATCCGGTCGACCGATGTGCACAGATGTGCACGTCTGTTAAGCCTGAGCCGGTCGACCGGGACGGTCGACCGGGATGAGAGCTCTGCTCTCGGGAATTTTCGGTCGACCGGACCGGTCGACCGATGTTGCCCAACGGTCACATTTTTGACCGTTGGCGGTCGACCAGGCCGGTCGACCGGTGGCTATCAGAACTGCCACATCAGCCTAACGGCTAGTTTTCTGGTTTGGCCTATATAAACCCTATTCATTTGGGATTTTGCCAAGGTTTTTACAAGAGAAAAATCCCAGGTTTTCAGAAGTTTAAAACAATTTTTAAAAGAGTTTTTGGGCTTTAAAACTTCTCATCTTGATTTGTTTTGGGTTTTTGGAAAATCAAAGAAAGCTAGGGTTTTGGAGATTGTATTGTTTTGTATTTTCTATCTTCTACAAGTGATTTCCCAAGAAGTTTTTCTTTGTTGCTTGTTTCCAAAAACACCTAGTTTCCACACTTGAGCTTCTTCTATCCTAAACTATTAGGATCTTGTTTTTGGGAAAAAGAAAAGAGAAAAAGAAAGAGAAGTGTTTGAGGTTGTTTGTTGTAAACCTCATTGTTGTAACCCTCCTTTATTTGTTGTATCCCTCTTCGGTAGAGGTGATCGGAGTGGTATATGGTTTGCTCCCTCTTAGGTAGAGGTGGAGGTTTGGTTGTGAGCCTCTTCGGTAGAGGTGTGTGGATTGTTGTTGTATTGGCTACGGGCCTAACCCCTCGGTTGTGAGGAGGTTGTTGTTTGAGAGAGGAGTTTGGTACTCCTAGAGTTGTAAGAAATCCTCTTCGGTAGAGGTTCCCTCGGTGGGAGTTGAGATAGTGGAAATCCTACACGGTGGTGTAGGCGGGGATGTAGAGCAAGGTGCTCGAACCTCGAAACAAATCTTGGTGTTTGCGATTGCTCCATTGTCTCTCTAACTCTCTCTCTTTATAATTGTGCAAAGCATCATATCATATCATATCATATTTGCTTGTGTTGAGCATAATTCACATTGCCATATCATATATTGCTTGTGTTGTGCCTTGCATCTCTTATTGTCATATCTATTATATGCTTGGCTTGATTGTGTGTGTGCATCACCTATACTCATCCAACAAGAGCTTCACATAGCACTCAACCCATTTCAAGGGGAATCAAGAGGAGTTAGTCCAGAGCCTCGCAAGGGGAATTCGGCTACACTTGTTGTATTGTATTAGTTTGTGCATAACTTGCATTAGCTTCCGCATTTAGCGCACTTAGTTTGCATTTAGTTTCTTAGATTAGCACTTACACCTATTCACCCCCCCTCTAGGTGTTTTTCAATTGGTATCAGAGCTAGTGCTCCTGATACTTAGGCTTAACATCCTAGGAGTGATCCATTTGCTTGCTAATCTCATTTGCATTTGTTTGTTTGCACATTCATATATAGTTTACCATGGCCTTCATGACCCCACCTATGTATGACCCTTCCAACATTCATGTTTGGAAGATTAGGATGGCTGTTTATTTACAAACCCTAGGTCATAAAATTTATCTTGCTATTACCAAGGAATCCTTCCTTAGTGATTGCAATCATATAGGGGCCAATGCACAAGCCCTAGAGGCCATTAGAAGCACTTTATCTAAAGATTATCTTTTACGTGTTTCTAACTTTGATTCCGCTTTTGCAGTATGGAATCTATTGACAACAACCACCACCTCCAAGCTTCAATTGCCAATCCAAGAAGAGGAATCTAGTGGAGAATCCGATTCACAATGCTTCATGGTCCAAGGGAATGACTCCCTTGAGGTACATTCGGAATCCCACCTAGATAGTAATGATTGTGCTAGTTCTTCAAATGATTATGTTGATCCCCATGCCTTGAATGAAGAACTATCTATTGTGTGTGAAAAATTGATAGAAAAATATAAGATTTTGAAAAAGAAAAGTCTAGAAATTGAAAAAGAAAATAAGTGTTTGCATTCTAGACTTGATTGTGTTTTGCAAGAAAAGGTTGAGGTCTATAATGAGAGGGACTCATTAAAATCTCAACTTGATCTTGCACTTAATGAAAATGAATTTTTAAAATCTAAAAATGATTGCCATGCTATTTTGAAGAAGAATAAAAATTTGACTTCAAAAATTGATTTTGTTTTAAAGGAGAATGTTGCTTTGAAAAATAAGATTATTTCTATTTCAAATGAGTTGAATATTTGTTTAGATAAAAACAATGTTTTACAAATAAAATTGATGCACATGTTTGCCATGCTAGGGTAGTATCACACACTTCACCTATTGCATGCCACACTACTTCTTCTAAAATTAATGATGATATTTGTTTGATTAAGAAGAAGATTGATTTTTTGGGCTCCACTATGAGCAATGTGCCATGAACCACACACGTTTGGAAACTTTGTTTCGAAAGAAACAAGTTCCATCTATTATGCATGCACACCCTCCACGGTATACACATGCTCCTCACGAACACCATCACACCATGTATGCTCATGTGTACACATGTACACATTGTGGTCGAAAAGGCCATCTTGCTAAATTTTGCTATGATCGTTTACATGTTGAAAACTTAGCCAAGAAGTTTGTTTGGGTTAGAGAAGGTACTAACCCCCATGGACCCAAAAGAGTATGGGTACCAAAGACCACCACCCCTAAAGTTTTTGATGTAGGTGTGGGCTCTCACATGACGTGAGAGTGATGACACCTTGGAGTGGATGCGTTCCGGACTTCATGAAATCAAATTGGATGCATCACTTTCAGGGAAGGTTGGTGGAGATGACCACCACGTTTTGGAGACAAGGAAAGTTGCTTCTTTGGTTTCGGTAACTATCCTTTACTCCCATTTATTGTTTACATGCTTTTCATGTTCATAGTTTATAGCATGTTTTTATTGTCATTGGATTAGTATGTTCATTCCATGTTTATTAGATCCTTGACATACATGTATAGTATTTGAGATACACATGCTTATATGATCCCATACTTAGTGTTCTCACTTATGTTTAAGCTATAATGTACATCATGAATCTAATACATGTGAATTTACATAGTAGTCATGTTTTAGGTTTATCATGATGATTTTCATATTTGTTTTGATGCTTCTTGTTAAGATTACTTGTTTAGATGTTAGTTTTCATTAAGACTAGGAATTATACTTGTACATATAGTGGGCCACAAATAAATCTATATATGTTTGAGCTTGAATGCTTATTTGAACCCATTAGATGTGCTAGTATAGTCTAGTTTTGATGATTCATACATTTCAAACTTGTATTCCATTTTTGGATTTGTTTTATGATTGTGTGTTTCACTTCATGTATATGTTTGTATTGCAAACTTGAAGATATACATGTATACCCCTTGAGTCATTTGCCTTTCATGCAAATATCTATTATGGACTCAAAGTGTGTTTAAGGGATATGTATGTATACTTAGTGTGTTGACAATACATACATATACCTTGAAATGAAAATTGATTTAATGTAAAGATTTAGATTTTCATGTTTTGATGTTTTTGTGTCAATATTTACTTCATGTATATGTCTATCTAGTTCAAACTAATCTTATACATATACATCTTTTGAGCCACGTGTCTTCATGAATATACATTTAGTGGACTCGTTGAGTTTTGGATATGTATATATTTTAGTTTGTATTAGACATACATATGCCTTGAAGATTAAATAAGTAGTTTTATATGATTTTTCATGTTTTTGATGGAATTATGTTTTTAAGGAATAATTGAGCTTAATAAAATATTTTCATGATTATGATCTTCACATATTATTTGTACACTCATATCTATTGCTCATGTTTTGTTTCTCATGAGTTATGCTTTATTGGTTAGAGTGATGATTATCATGTGAATTTCAATTTTGTTTTATTCCTTGCTTGAAGGATTTCGTGCTAGTTAACAAGTTTTTCATTTAACTAGTTACGGTGTTCTTCATTTTGGTAGTGATTTTCAAACAAAAACTACATTTCAAATCTATCTTTGAAAACCCCTACCTTCCAAGGCGGTAGGATGGGAGATCATGTTCATGTATGCCCTAATTGAAAATCTTTAAAACTTGAATTATGATTGGGTGGTAGATAATATGATGTATGCACTTGAACTTATTGTTATGTCAATTGGTATCATTGAACTCTTTCAATTGGTATCATTTTGATCTTCTTGTATACTCATATATGTTTTGTATGTATGTATGCTTTAAATTCCAAGTATATCAATTTCTATTGGTATCTATCTTTCATACATATATATGTTGTGTTTATGCTAGTGCTTGAGTTTCAATTTGTTTAAATTGATTTCTTTTAAATTGTTATCAAGACTATGCATGACCTTAGTTTGTATTTCATAAAGGGGGAGAAAATATGATTTTGTATTTCAATGGTATTTGTACTCCCACTCTTTATGATTAAAAGTTGTTATTTTGAACATATTGATATTATCTTTTCATACATATATGTGATTTTTTTTTGTGCTTGATTTACACACGTATATCATATACTATATGTTTGCTTATCAAGATTTTGTTTTTTTTTTAAAAAAAAATATTTGATATGAACTTGTGTTTTGTATTGCCTATATGCAAGGAGAGCTTAACATCTCTCTTACATATAGATTCATGTTGAGTGTATTGTGTATTGAGGAGCTTAACATCTCTTCTTTACATGGTACACGTGTGTAGGGGAGCTTCACATCTCCTCTTATGCATTACATAATATGTGTTATGTGAATTGGGGCTTGTCATCCCTTCCTCATGTAATGCATATGTGTAGGAAGCTACTTAGCGTCTTCCTCTTCATGAATGTATATAGCATATAACATATATTGATTCTGTTTTATTGGTATCAAGATGCCTCATTGACATATTTTTAATTGATATCATGGTTGTAGTCACCCTTATTGATTTTGTTTTTTTTGTTTTAGACAAAAAGGGGGAGCTTCCTGTTTTGATTGACAAAAAGGAGGAGAAAGATTTTTATCCCTCATTTTATCTATGGTTTGATTGTTTACCCCTTTGTTGATGATTGACAAAAAGGGGGAGAAGTATTTGTTTTATATGCATGCTTATGTTTTATATGCATATATTATGTTTTAATCTCAAGAATAGTAAGTTTGATTGATTTATAGAGTTTGCTTTGTAATTGGTATCTAGAGCATATTTTATGTTTGAATATTCCATTGGTATCTAGAGCACCATATTTATATGCATTGTCATGCATTGCATATTATTGTTTATTTGTCTATGCATGAGTTAAGGGGGAGCTTCCTTGAAGCTTAACTTTAATCCATGCATATATAACTCCATGAGTTTTTGTCATCATCAAAAAGGGGGAGATTGTTGGCCCAATGGCCTTCCACTCTAGTTTTGATGATGATCAACACTCATGTAGTTATGTTTACTAATATTCTTGTGTTTCTAAGTTTCAGATCATTAACAGGATATTAGTTGGTGATTAGCTTCAACAAGATGATTAGAAGCTATTCATGATGATTCCGGTGCCAAAGCTTAAAGATCATACCTTTGCACTTGGAGAATCACGGAGTTTGGACCGAGTCTACTTGAAGATGAAGATCGTCAAGAAGACTTAGGTATCCTAGTTTAGATTGTGAGTTTTAGATCCATTTGTAAAGCTTAGTTTAGTTGATATGCTCAAGTGCACAAATCACACACGTTTTATGATTGAGTTTTGGTTTTTATGAATAGTTGATCAAAACAAGTTTACATGTTTTATATGTATAGTAGATGTTTTCTATTTATACATACATGCTTTATCTTGTAAACAAACTTATTTTGATATCCCTATTCATGTTTTGGAAAAATCAAGTTTGATAAAAATACAAGTTTTGTTTTTGATAAAATTTGCAAGACACAAAAATAAATTGATATGTTGATATATTGTCTTGAAATTTTTATCACATGTTTATGTTTTAACATAAAATGATAAAACAAGTTTTATGGAATTCTCAGAAATGATAAAAGATTTTTGTAAAATATTTTTCCAAAATTTCTGACCTGGTTTTTTGGGCTGACAGGCTGGTCGGTCGACCGTGCCGGTCGACCGCACCAAAGGGCCGGTCGACCGATCCGGTCGACCGATGTGCACAGATGTGCACGTCTGTTAAGCACTGAGCCGGTCGACCGGGACGGTCGACCGGGATGAGAGCTCTGCTCTCGGGAATTTTCGGTCGACCGGACCGGTCGACCGATGTTGCCCAACGGTCACATTTTTGACCGTTGGCGGTCGACCGGGCCGGTCGACCGGTGGCTGTCAGAACTGCCACATCAGCCTAACGGCTAGTTTTCTGGTTTGGCCTATATAAACCCTATTCATTTGGGATTTGGCCAAGGTTTTTACAAGAGAAAATCCCAGGTTTTCAGAAGTTTAAAACAAGTTTTTAAAAGAGTTTTTGGCTTTAAAACTTCTCATCTTGATTTGTTTTGGGTTTTTGGAAAATCAAAGAAAGTTAGGGTTTTGGGAGATTGTATGTTTTGTATTTTCTATCTTCTACAAGTGATTTCCCAAGAAGTTTTTCTTTGTTGCTTGTTTCCAAAAACACCTAGTTTCCACACTTGAGCTATCTTCTATCCTAAACTATTAGGATCTTGTTTTTGTGGAAAAGAAAAGAGAAAAAGAAAGAGAAGTGTTTGAGGTTGTTTGTTGTAAACCTCATTGTTGTAACCCTCCTTTATTTGTTGTATCCCTCTTCGGTAGAGGTGATCGGAGTGGTATTGGTTTGCTCCCTCTTAGGTAGAGGTGGAGTTTGGTTGTGAGCCTCTTCGGTAGAGGTGTGTGGATTGGTTGTTGTATTGGCTACGGGCCTAACCCCTCGGTTGTGAGGAGGTTGTTGTTTGAGAGAGGAGTTTGGTACTCCTAGAGTTGTAAGAAATCATCTTCGGTAGAGGTTCCCTCGGTGGGAGTTGAGATAGTGGAAATCCTACACGGTGGTGTAGGCGGGGATGTAGAGCAAGGTGCTCGAACCTCGAAACAAATCTTGGTGTTTGCGATTGCTCCATTGTCTCTCTAACTCTCTCTCTTTATAATTGTGCAAAGCATCATATTCATATCATATCATATTTGCTTGTGTTGAGCATAATTCACATTGCCATATCATATATTGCTTGTGTTGTGCCTTGCATCTCTTATTGTCATATCTATTATATGCTTGGCTTGATTGTGTGTGTGCATCACCTATACTCATCCAACAAGAGCTTCACATAGCACCTCAACCCATTTCAAGGGGAATCAAGAGGAGTTAGTCCAGAGCCTCGCAAGGGGAATTCGGCTACACTTGTTGTATTGTATTAGTTTGTGCATAACTTGCATTAGCTTCCGCATTTAGCGCACTTAGTTTGCATTTAGTTTCTTAGATTAGCACTTACACCTATTCACCCCCTCTAGGTGTTTTTCAGAACATTGTTTTGTGTTTACTTTAACTCCTTTGTTGATGATTGACAAAAAGGAGGAGAAGTATTTTAGTATATATGCATGTTTTTCCTTACTTTATACATAAAAGGGGAAAAGAATTTTTGTCTATGCATATTGTTTTGTTTGCAAAAAAGGAGAGAAGAATTTAATGAGTTTTATGCTTGATTGGCATGTTTATTTCCTTATGTTTGCATACATGTTTGTTTATTTTTTGAGCTTTATTGAATATATATTTGTTTATTGTTATGCATGAGTTAAAGGAGAGCTTCTTTGAAGCTTTACTTTAATCCATGTATATATAACTCCATGAGTTTTGTCATCATCAAAAAGGGGGAGATTGTTGGCCAAAGGCCCATCACTCTAGTTTCGATGATGATCAACTCATGTAGTTATAGTACTAATGATCTTGTATTTAATTAGTCTCAGATTTGTGATCAAAATCTTAGTAGGTGTTTAGCTTCAACAAAGGATTTAAAGTCAAGTTTTGGAGCTAACACGGTTTGATTCAAGAGCCTATGCATCAAGACCACATCAAGTACTCAAGAGGAGTCTAGCTCTTTGGATCAAAGTTCGGACCAAGTCAAGAAGGAGAAGAAGACTTCAAGTGAAGATTTCAAGAGAAGACTTGTGTCTAGATTTGTTTTTATAAGATTTTGTTTTTAGATAAAATGTAAAGGATAGAATAGTTGGTGGATTGATCAAGTATACCATATACACTCACACACAAGATTTGGATGTGTTTTTCATAAAAGAGTTTTTATTTTGAAAAAATACAAAAGAGTTTTCATTTTGGAAAAATACTGTTTTGTTTTTGGAGTTAATATATACATGTGTTTTGACCAAAACTATTTTAGTGTTTATTGTCAAAAACATAGATATTTCATCATGTATATATAGTGGATCATATCCATACACTCTATGCTTTAAAAGTGTTTAAAATATCTTGTTTTTGCATTTGGAGAAGTTTTGGAAAAATCTTTTTGAAAAAATACAGTTTTTGTTTTATGCCAAGATTTCTAAGTTACAAAAATAGTTCAAAATGTTTGTAACATGTTTTGATTTTACTCAAACATGTTTGTTTATCAAAGTATTATGCTGAACTTATTTTTGTAGATTTTTAGAGATTTTATGGGATTTTATTTAAATCAAAAAGTCAAGTTTTTAATCCCTAAAATCCCTATTTCTGGCTTCTGCCGGTCGACCGAGTTAGGAGTCGGTCGACCGACGTGCACAAACGTGCACGCCAAGTCTGGCTGGAGGGCCGGTCGACCGGATCGTTTGACCGTCCAGAGAGCTCTGCTCTCTGGAAAGCCCGGTCGACTGGGTCGGTCGACCGGCAGAGAGCTCTGCTCTCTGTTCCAGGCCATGGTCGACCGGGCCGGTCGACCGTGGCTCCAACGATCGGATTTCTGACCGTTGGCGGTCGACGGGCCGGTCGACCGACAGCCGTCCAGGCTGAAGATTTAGCCCAACGACTAGTTTTTGATGGCCTATTTAAAGGGGCTATCATGGGCTATTTTAAACAAGATTTTAAGTAGATTTTTGCACTAGTTTTCCTACTCTATTGAGAGGTTTTCTCCACTTGTATTTGAGCTAAATACTTCTATTCAAAAGGAGAGTTTATCAAGAGTTTTCAAAAGTGATTTTCTTGAGTTTTTCACCACCACATTCAATCCAAGTTTTCTCATAAACACTTGAGCTTTCCATTGATATATCCATCCTATAGGAGAGTTATTGTGAGATTGTTTTTAGGTGATCAAAGTGTTGTGATCACCAAAGACTTCATTTTTGCTTTGAGGAGGCGGACTTGCGGGTTCGCGGTGTTTCGAGTACTAGTGAGAGCTCATTGTAGAGGTGCAGCCTCGACAAGCTAGTGGGCTTGCGGTATGTTATTCATGCGGAACAAGAGAGGGACTAGAGAGTCCAAAGAGCTTGTAGGTGTTGCGCATCGAGTGATCTGGTGGGATCGATTTTAGTGGAATCCTTCATAGTGTTGAAGGCGGGGACGTGAAGCAAGTGTGCTCGAACCTCGAAACAAATCTCCCGTGTTTGCGATTGCTCCCTCTATATCTCTTACTTGTTTATATCTTGCATGCTCTTATTGTCTTTATCTTTATATGTTTGATATATATTTGTGCCTAATTGTTGTATGCTTGGGGTTGTTTGCTAACTCTTGTATTCAACCAAGAGAGCCAAGGGGCACCTTAACTCTTATTTAGAGGAATCTTGAGGAGTTAGTCCAGAGCCCTTCACGGGAAATTCAACTACACTCTTGTATTATACATAGTGCATTTAGCTTAAGAGTTTTAGTTTGCATTAATAGTTTTAATTCCGCATTAATTGACCATTTGATTAGCTAGTCACCTATTCACCCCTCTAGGTGATTACATAAGATAGCTAGGCCCTTGACTAATCTGTTAGCTAAGGACGTGTCCTTCACTTTGATGCTGAATGTATGAATTCTTTGGAGAAGATTAAGAGAGAGCTTATTTCTACACCAATCATATCTGCACTGGATTGGTCTAAGCCATTCGAAATCATGTGTGATGCTTCCGATTTTGCCATAGGCGCTGTCCTTCACATTGATAACAAGCAGCACGTGATTTACTACTCTAGTAGGACTCTCAACGATGCTCAATTGAACTACACTATGACTGAGAAGGAATTCTTGACAGTAGTATTTGCCTTAGAGAAATTTCGTCCCTACCTACTAGGGTCCAAAACCACCATTTTCACCGATCAGTCTGCGCTTAGGTACCTCATGATGAAGAAGGATGCCAAGGCCCGACTCATTCGTTAGATCTTCCTTCTTCAAGAATTCGATCTCGAGATTCGAGACAAGAAAGGCGTAGAAAATGTCGTTGTTGACCATCTCTCACGAGTCCCTAATTCTCCATGCAACGAATTACCCATAAATGAAGATTTTTCAGATGAAAATCTCTTAGCTATCTTTACGGAATCTTGGTTTGCTAATATAGTGAATTACTTAGTCACATATCAAACTCCGTCTCATTGGTCCAAAAATGATATATACCGGTTCTTATCCCGAGTCCCGTATTTCTTTTGAGAGGAACCGTATCTTTTTAAGTACTGTTCTGACTAAATTATTAGGAGATGCATTCCCGATGAGGAGGTTAAAAGTGTTCTATCCTTTTGTCACGAACTTGCATGCAGTGGACACTTTGGTCCCGCAAAACTGCTTAAAAAGTGCTACAAAGTGGGTTTTATTGGCCCACTTTGTTCAGAGATGCTTATGAATTTTGCAAGACGTGCTCTAGATGCCAGATGGTAGGAAGGATCTCAAGATGAGATATAATGCCCCTCAACCTAATTTTAGAAATAGAACTCTTTGATGTTTAGGGCATCAACTTTATGGGTCTACTTCCTAACTCATTTAGAAACCAATACATGTTGGTTGCTGTGGACTATGTGTCCAAGTGGGTAGAAGCCATTCCTAGTAGAACTAATGATAACAAAGTTGTCATAAAGTTTTTAAAAGAGAACATTTTTTCACGCTTCGGAACACCTCGTGCTATCATCAGTGATAATGGCACTCACTTTTGCAATAGATCCTTTGAAGCTCTTATGCGAAAGTATGCCATAACTCACAAGTTGTCCACACCTTATCATCCTCAAACCAGTGGGTAGGTTGAGGTTTCCAATAGACAAGTCAAGCTTATCTTGGAAAAAACTGTGAACCAAAACCAGAAAGATTAGTCCATCAAACTTGTAGATGCCTTATGGGCCTACTGGACCATTTCAAGATAATTCTAGGGATGTCTCCTTATAGGTTAGTCTATGGTAAAGCTTGTCATCTACCCGTTGAGTTAGAGCACCAGGCCTTATGGCAATCAAGCAGTTGAATTTGGACTTGACTAAGGCCGGTGACCTTCGAAAATTACAAATTTCTGAATTAGAGGAGTAAGAAATGAGGCCTATGAAAATGCTAAGATTCCTAAAGATAGAGTTAGATTTTTCATGATAAACACATCATAAGAAAAACCTTTGTCCCTGGACAAAAAGTCTTACCCTATAATTCTAGGCTTCATCTTTTTCTAGGAAAATTAAAATCAAGATGGACTGGGCCATTCATTGTAAAAATCGTGTTTCACACGGTGCAGTTGAGATCAGTGACACCAAGAATGGAAATGACTTTAGGGTAAATGGTCAACGCCTTAAACCTTTCTTGAAATCAGTGTCGGTAAATGAAATAGCTATGGGTCTTTTTGACTCAGTATACCGGTAACTTCCTCTTTTCCATTTTATTTCATGCATCTATACATTTCTTTCATACATTGGGATAATGTATGAGATAAGTGTGGGGGGTTCTAACATGGCTAATATAAAAAAAGAAAAAATATATATAAAAAATACTTTTTGAAAGGTAAGAACAATATTTTGATATATTTTTTATAAGAAATTAAGTCAATTTTAAGGAATAGGAAAATCATAATTAGGATTTCTTACACTTGGTCAAAGTAAGATGACTTGTTTGATTTTAGAGTTAGGAAGAAATTTGTGAAAGTAATTTAGTCTTGATCTTTACCTTGATGAAATATGCACACTTTATACACTTACACACTTAGGGTTCAAAAACAAAAACTCTTATGCCTTATAAAAAAAACTATATATGTATAAAAAAATAAACAAATCTAATTATTGATTAGCTAGGTGCTTTGGCCTAAGCAGCCTTGGTATTTATGCAAAAGATAATTAGAAAAGTTTGAAATATATATATATATAAATCCTCGGATTAAACTGGTATTTGTACCTCATGAAGCATAAGTATTCACGTTTAAAAGGGATACATTTTATAAATAAGAACCCTTAGTTTCGTGGCTTTGTTTGCTCGAGTGTTTAAGTACTTATGGGTGTTTTCTCACCTGGTGCCCTAAAACTGTCTGGTTTGGGTGTCACTGACTAAAGGCTCGTTATATGGGCAGATTAGAAAGCCTAATGGAATTGAGGAATAAATACCACCAAAAATAAATATAAATAAGGCATAGGAGTTAATGTTAAAGAACCCTTAGTCAAACTTTACAGTCACGATGGTGCATATGACTCAGGATAAAGTAATAGACTAGATCAGAAATACAATTTGACTCCTTACTTGATTGATGACATGTTTTTTTAATAGAGACTAAGTTTAGGAATAAAAAATTTAATATTCCTATAACTTATAGATTACTTAAACTCTTACAAATATAATTCAAATATTTTCTTCTTTCAAAATGCTTTTCAAAAATACTAACATTTTTGCTCTTTATTTATGGATTTTGTGGGTGCAATCAAATGAAAACCCTCACGAGACAAAACTCGTCCTCTAAGGGTAACCTAGAGGTTTAATGGCTTGTTGCACATGCTCAGTGCAATCGAATGACCTACTTAACTGGTCTAACAATTGATTAGAATTAGTTTTAATGTTTTGCTCGAGGGAGAGCAAAAGATAAGTGTGAGGGTGTGATCAATCACATATATTGCATATACATTGTCACATTACCATACTTTTTATCTAATAAATCCTATTAATAAGTCTTATTCTTCTTTGTTAAATATAGACCCATTGCTAAAAGAAAGAAAAGAGAAACAAGCCCAAAAGCCCATCAAATTTTGAATTAATTTAGAATAAATTCAAAATCAAGGAATCAGGGCAGATCTTGGCAAATCAGAGAGGTTGAAAACCGATTGAAATGCATCTTCTCAAATCAAGCGGTTGAAGCCAACAATCAAAGGCTGTTTCATCAAATTCTAGAGCAGAAATGAGAAAACCAGCAGAAGATATGAGAGAATCACCAAATCAGGAGCATCCCCCATTTGGGTGTGGCCACCTGGCTACACCATGGCCGCGGAAATGCGGCCCTACCGCGTTTCTACGGCTTTGTTAGGGTTGTTGGGGGAGCGTTTGCTCCCCAATCTTCCTACGACCTCTCCCCTATGGTTTTTCCCTATAAATATCATTTTCAACAGAGAAGAAAGGGGCGAAGACTAGGATTAGAATTTTTGTTTATTTTTAAGGTTTAGGCTTTTTATTAGATAGTATAAATGTTGTATCTTTATTATGCAATTTGTACTTCAGTGCAAATACCAGTGAGAGAGAGCAATTGAGTGATTGTATTCTGAAGATTGAAGTGACATCAATATAAGAATCATGCTATCTTTTCTTCCACTCCATTTTACGGTATGTCTTACTTTATTTACTAGCATTGTCCTTTGTCTTCCATGCGTAGCTAAATCGATTTTCTGGGCTCACTATTACTCCTCTATCTGATCCCTCTTCTTTTCGAATGATTTTGATGAAAAGACCCAATGAATTATTTACATGCCTAACTTAAGCCTTTCTTCTTTAAAGTGTTCTTGAAGACACATGAGGATGGGTTTGGATTTTTAAATTTCTACTTCTTTTAAAAATGTCTCTTGAACTTGTTTTTATCTCATACTTGAACTTCTTGATGATTTAACATTCAATTCGAAATGATTTCTTAAAGAAAAGGATTAACTTTTCCAACCATCTTATGTGCTTTACTTAAAACATTCTAAAATTAATCTTAAGTTTTTACCTATGATCAAGTTGAGGCACTAAGGATTTCATTAGAAGAATATATCATTGAGTAGTGAGACAATGAGCCTAGATTTTCTTCTTTATTAAAAAATAATAAGTCACTTTTCAAACTTTATACAAAATTCACCTTTTTTAAAGCCTTCTCTAAATTTGCAACTTTTCTTTTAATCATCTCCCTTCTCTCCATTTTCTTTTTCAACTTTAAAGAAAGACACCAACTTCACTCTTTGTTATTTAACGAAAATACCAAAAAGCTTCTATCACATTCCTTCTCGTGGACACGACCCGTTAGCCTAAAGCTACACGGTAATTCTCTTATCTCTTTGATTTTACAATCATCTTTCCTGGCAAGGAAATCAGGATCTTCTGGAGGAGTCGGCGCTCTGGATGGTGCTGAAGAAGGTGCCCACGATCAAAAGGAGGACCCGTAGTAGAAAGAGGCTGAGCATAACCGCTTGAAAAAGGAGCATGCCACACATGCCTATGAAGGTCTCATCTACACAACTCTGAAGATATCTGATGGAGGAGTAGATATGTGCCATGTCATTCTGATATTCTTGTCGGAACTCGTCATGACGTGTCGATATCTTCTCAAACTGAGCGTTGATATTCAGAGAAAGATCTTGAAGTTGTGCAGAGAATGCAGCAAAAGGATATGCAGAAGCGGAGAAGGATCCGGATGCAAATGGTGGAATAACATGAGGGGGTGGAATAGGGGCACGCTCTCCTATATGCATCCTCTTAAAAAGAGTACTATTGATGTCAACAGAAGGTGCAACAGCTTTTTCATCTGAGAGGTCAAATTTGAAGAGTTTAAGAAGGCGGGTGATAAGCATCTCAAAGGAAGATTTCTAGTTGGGATCAACAGATGTTCGGAGAGCAGGAAATCAATGATGAGTTTGAGAATGGTGACTCTAATGCTTTTCAGAAGACAATAGATCAGAAGAAGAGCGGACCCCTGTGCGTGGTTATATTCTGTTGATTTTGACAGGAGGTTATAGAACACGATCTTGGCAAGGACTTGAGCGATGAGAGTATAATACTTCACCTCTTCATTCTTTACTAGACCTGGGTTCTCATCATCGTGGAGCAACTGAGAAGTAGTGAGAGCAATCTCACTTTCCGGATATACAAAATCATGTAGATCAATATTGTGGATATCTACACCCTCACAGGATAGATGGAGTAGACAAAAAAAATTTCAAGTAAGAGGTCAATGTCAATGCCCATGACTCTAGACCGAATGTGATTTGCTTGAAAAGATAGGTTAGAGTAGAAAAAGGGAACTAATTCTGGATAAACAGGTTCTTTAATAGTGATAAGATTTTCAAGGGAGCTAGTTATTAATATTTGTGTTAGATTAAGATGATCAAATTCAACTAGAACAATTGTACGACCTGAAATCACGTGTTTTTGATGAATATTAGAATATTTTTGTAAAGCATTTTGTGAAACAAACACATTTATGGAGGATTCAGTTGTTTAGACTTTTTCGATCTAGGGCGTTTCGACATGATGGAATTAAATACGTTAGAGATCAAAAAATAGGGCACAAAATTGAAAGAAATTGATGGGAAAATCGAAGCAAGAAACTTTGGGGATGAAAATAGGGTTTACCTGAAAATTTTCGAAAAACCCTCCTTGAAATCGAAGAATCCGAAGGATAAAAGCTAGATCCAAGAAAGTTTTAGGGTTGGATTTGAGAAGTGAATGGATTTGGGAGAGAGAGGAAGAAGGAATATGGGGAGAGAAGTCAGTGGGAGAAGAGAGAATCGGGAAAAGAAAAGGGATCTAGGGTTTTAAGGACTTAGAAAAATGCCCAGATCTGATCATCGGTCGACTGTGGTCCACCCAAAACAAA
Organism: Agave tequilana; assembly: GCA_038442645.1. Taxonomy (NCBI): domain Eukaryota; kingdom Viridiplantae; phylum Streptophyta; class Magnoliopsida; order Asparagales; family Asparagaceae; genus Agave; species Agave tequilana. The sequence continues at coordinate 18,727 of JAVJIF010027114.1, forward strand.
AATGTTTATAGTCAGTCAATTCTTAATAAAAATTCACAGGCAAGTTCGGTCGACCGGTCGGTCGACCGGAACACCCCAAAGTTGAAATTTTGACTATTTAAATAGGATTTTTAAATCAACTCAACTAAAATCTTTTCATAGGTAAAAATAGAAGTCCAAATGTTATATAGGCAAGGTATAGGAATAAATATGATATTAAAATAGATTTTGTATATATGAAAATGTATTTTGCATTATTTAATTCATACTTTAAGCAATTAAAATATAATATTTGGAAGCCGAATGCCCTTAACAGGTTCTTTCCTCTAGATAAGAGTTGAGGCGCGTTATTGCTATCTTGATTTATTGCTTAATAATGATTTAACTAAAATACCCAAATACAAGGCAGATACATATGACAAAAAATGTACATGTATGTGATCAAGAAAAGAAGCTAAGGACACACACACGCATACACATATCATATGTGAAAAAAATGAACATGGTATATACTACGAGCATGAGCAATCAAGCAATGGTTTAGTAGAGTGAACAAAATAGAATTATCAAAGAACTAGCTAAACATGAACATGCTATCAAATCTATCATGTAATCACAAATAAAAAACTAGCTATTCATACGCATGTAAAGCTCTAGGTAGAAATAAAATATTCAAGTGGAGATATTATCGAACCATAGGCAATTTCTAAAAAGAGGTGGTGTTCTTCCACCTATTCCCTTGATAGCGATGCATTAAATTGGTTGGTCCTTTGCGCTCCAATGCATCTACCACCAAGGCACCATCTCTCCCTACATCTTTGAGGAGGAAGCACCTACATCAATCAAATTTGGAGTATTCTTTGGTACTTATATCTTTTTGGGTCCTATGGGGTTAGCATTTTCTCGAATCCAAACACTCTTATTTAACACATTCAACTTGGCATAACAAAATCTAGTTAAATGGCCTTTGCGACTGTAATACGTACAAGTGTACACTTTACTATAAATAAATGCATGATTGTGTTGATGTGTATATGAAGCATGTTGTGCACATGAAGTATCTTGTCTAAGAGTGGATGTGTGTTTCCTATGGGTTTGCCTTTTGGAAACATTGAGCTAATGTTATTCATATCAAAAACACATTTCTTCAAAGTAGAATGTAAAACATCAATGCATTTTTGAATGCTAACAAATTCTTTTCTATCAAAATCAATGTTAGGGCTTTTGCCCTTGCAAACAATTTTGTGCTCATTGATCCTTTTTGGTCTTTTCAAAACAAATACATAAATCATTTTCTCTTTAAAAGCATATCTAATTTATTCTTTAAAATGTCTTTTTCCTTTTTCAATTTCTTATTTTAAGCAATTGAAATCTCATAGTAGTCTTATAATTCTTCAAAAATTTAGCAAGGTCATCTATAGTCAAATCATCTTCATCAAGAGAGGTTTAAGATTTACCTTAGATGTCTCCTCTCCATTTGCCAAGAAGCAAACGTATGCGGTGTCGATTTCTTCTGCTGATTCAGTTTTTGAATCGTCCCAAGTGGCTATCATAGCCTTTTTCTTCTTGTGCACATTCTTGGAGGTAGTAACTTGTAGAGAAGGAAAGTCCGCAATAAGATGTCTTGTCTTCTTACAATGATAGTAAGAACCCATCTCCTCCTTCTTCTTCTTGAATCTTCCTTAGAGGAGTCCTCTTCGGAAGTTGCTTTGTCCCCCTTCTTATAAAACCTCTTTTCCACTCTTCTAATAAGCATAGTGAAATATCACCATCTTCCGATGATTCTTCTTCTTCAATGGAGGAGGGAGTAGCTTTGAATGCTATAGATTTCTCCTTTAGAGGCTCTCTTTCTTCTCGCACCTTCATCTCCATCTCATGAGTCTTGAGATTTCCGATGAACCCGGAGAAGTCCATGTCTTTCTTATCATTGAGCTCCTTTAAAGTTGTAGCCTTCACTTCCTAAGATTTGGGGGAAGCTCTAATAACTTTCTTTATCTTTTGGTCATTGTCAATGAAGTCACCTAAAGACGATAACCCATTAGTGATCTTGGTAAACCGAGTGAGCATCTCATCAATATTTTCATTGCCAAACATATAGAAATTTTCATATTGAGAACGTAAAAGATTATTGGATCTCTTTACTTTGGATGTACCCTCATGAGTAGTAATCAAATCATTCCATATTTCGTAAGCGGATTTGCAGTTTATTACATGAGAAATATCATCATTATTCAATGCTTGTCTTAATGCATATTGTGCTTTGACATTGGCCTCATAGTCCTTAGCGGTTGCTTCGGAGCATGTATCCTCATCACCGTGAGGTTCAACAAATTCTTTGGTAATGACCTTGGCTACTCTAACTCCTAAGGGACTTAACAAATAGAGTCATCTTGACCTTCCATATAGGAGAGTTCAACCCATCAAATTTGAGTAGGGACTTGATGCTAGAAAAGTCGTGCAATGCCATGAAAACAAGTAAGAGTGCAAAAATAGTAGCAAATGCGACAAATGTATATAGCCAAAAGAAAGATCTCCCCAAGATGGTTAAACTAAAAACTATGGTTAGGCTCTAATACGAATTGTAAATCACCTAGAGGGGGGTGAATAGGTGATGACTATTGGTTGATGGCAAATAATATGAAATATAAATAATTACTAGCTAACTAGTAATAAACAATCAATAAAGTACACAATAGTAGTATCCAAGAATAGAGAGAGTTAAGTTAAGAGATAAAGAGAAAGCAATCGCAAACACAATGATGTGTTTCGAGATTCGAGCCACCGCTCTACGTCTCCGCCTTCAACGTAATGAAGGATTTCTACTAAACCGATCCCGCAAGATCGCCAATCCTTACAAGTTCCCGTAAGAACTCGACGGACCCGCAAGTCCCTCTTTTGGTACCGCAACACCTACAATCGAGTTCACTAGCTCACTCGAGACCGCAACCTTTACAACTTCACGAATACACGAAATGGTGATCTTCTTCTTGATCACAAAAGCTTACACAAACACAATTCTATGACCAAGTAGAGTAGATGAAACTCTTTGAGATTGTGTGATGAGAAAAGCTTGTAGAGATGTAAATGAAAGCTCAAGCAAAAACAAAGATGTGGACTTTTTGACTCAATATGAAAATCTTTTGAGAAAATAAATTTTGATCAATAAAACTTGTTCTTGGGTGTTGAAAATTGTTATAGGATTTTTCTACAGTACCTCTATTTATAGAGGATGAAAGCAAGTAGAGAAAACCCAAAATGGTTGTTGGGGCTAGATCCAGAAAAGACAAAACAGAAACTAGTCGTTGGGTCAAAAATTCTCAAAAAATCCTTCTGTCGGTCGACCGACAATAATCGAAAATCTGACCGTTGGGATTAGTGGTCGACAGATTGGCTAACCAAGTAACCCAAACAAAGAGAACAACTCTCCAACGGTTGACCGATCGATCGACCGTCAGAGACAAAGAGTGTCTCAGTCGGTCGACCGTTGGGTCGATCGCTGTGCACAACAATGCAGCTAAATTCTGTGAAAAATGGTCAACCAGTCGGTTGACTGACAGAGTAATTTAGCTCTACCAATGGTCGCCCGTTCGGTCGACCGACAGAGTAAATTATCTCTGTCAACGGTCGACCGGTCGGTCAACCGATTCAGGGCCAAAAATCTGATTTTCAAAACATTTTGAAGTTCATCTCTTTTTTAACCAAATATATTTTGATCATAAATACAAAGAAGAGTTCTTTTATCATAATAGGTCCAGTGTGTGATCAGAGATCATCACAAGAACTAAGTAGTGTAAGTTCACCTAGAGGGGGGGTGAATAGGTGAAGGCTAATCTAATGGTCACTTATGAACAAATGATGCGGAATTAAAACTAAGATGACCAAATAAAACTTCTTTTAATTAAACACTTATGTATAACCAAGAGTGTTACCGAATTCCCCTTAAGGGCTTTGGACAAGCTCCTCTAGATTCCCCTTGAAATGGTTAAGGTGCCGCGTTGGCTCTCTTGGTTGAATACAAGTGTTAGCAACAATCCCACGCAATTTATATAACAATCAAGCACAAGGGTATATCATGCATATAAAAGTAAAGACAATGTAAGTAATGCAAGATATAAAAGAGACAAAGAGAGAGAGAGAGAGAGAGAGAGAGAGAGAGAGAGAGAGAGAGAGAGAGATAGAGTAAGCAATCGCAAACACAAGGGTATATTTCGAGGTTCGAGCACACTTGCTCTACATCCCCGCCTTCGACACACGAAGGATTTCCACTATGCAAGATCCCACCGGATCTCTCCTCGGTGCCGCAACACCTACAAGCCCTCGGACTCTCTAGTCCCTTACACAACACAAGCCCACCGGCTCGTCGAGGCTGCACCTCAAGCTACAAGTCCTCACTAGGACCCAACAACACCAAGTCCTCACTAGGACCCTCAATCAAACCGCGAACACAACCGTTCGCCTTCTCAAAGAACAAGAAATGATCTCTTGGTGATCTAAACACTTGATCACCAATTACAAACTCTCACTACAACTCTCCTATAGGATAGATATAACAATGGATGCTCAAGTGTAGTGTGAGAAATCAAGGAAAAGAACTATGGTGAAAAACTCAAGAAATCACTTTTATCACTCTTGATAAATTCTTCCTATTTGATTGGAAGTATTTGCTCTCAAATATGTGGAGAAAACTTTCTGAAAAGAATGGGAAAAACTGGACAAAAGCTCTCCTAAAATCTTAGCTCAAAACAATGACAAAACCCTCTTTTATAGAGGTCAGAAAAATCTGACCGTTGGGGTCTGTCAGAGCTGCCGGTCGACCGGCCGGTCGACCGGTAACGGTCAAAAATCTGACCGTTACAGCCTCCGGTCGACTAGCCCGGTCGACCGGAAGAACAGAGAGCACTGCTCTCAGTTCCGGTCGACCGGCCCGGTCGACCGCACAAAACGTGCACAGTTTTGTGCACGTCGGTCGACCGGCCCGGTCGACCGACCTCTGTGCAATGGGTTAATTTGGAGCACAGTTTTGAGGTCTAAAACATTCGAATTTGGGAATAAGTATATAGGATGAATTTGTAGATATTGAAGTCTTCTTTCTAATGCAACTTAAATCAAATCAATATCAATTCGGATTTGAAAGTTATCAATAAAATACTAAAGGTATCAAATCAGAAACTGTAAACTATTTTTCAGACTTCAACCCAATATTTGACATTCTTAACATTTAAATCAAAAAACGATTATTGAATATTAAATGTAGCTCTGAAAGTCATCTTTAAAATGCAATTTAAATCATGTTAATTGAATAAGAGAATCAAAAGTTATGACTAAAAGACTAAAAGAGTGTCGAGAGTTCTAAAATGGTTTTGGTTAAAAACACATGTATATTTGAAACATCAAAAATCAAAACGGTATTTTTCTAGAACTAAAAATCTTTTATGAAAACACATATAAATCAAGAGTGTGTGTGTGATATGAACTTGAGCAATCCACCAACTATTCTATCCTTTACATTTTAACTAAAACAAAACAAAATCTTATACCTAGACACAAGTCTTCAACTTCTTGAAGTCTTCCCTTGAAGGCTTCTCATCTTCTTGACTTGGTCCAAAAGTAATCCACCGAGCTCATCTCTAGATGTGTACTTGTTGCATAGGCTCGTGAATCAACCGGTGCTAGCTTCCAACTGTCTTTAAATCCTTTGTTGAAGCTCCACACCTACTAAGATCTTGATAAGGAATCTGTCACTAATTAAACACAAGATTATTAGTAAATATAACTTCATGAGTTGATCATCATCAAAACTAGGGTGATAGGCCTTTGGGCCAACAAGTAGAACAATATTTTGTGAAAATTACTTTTCTAAATGGAAAACCGTTTTTCTGAAACCCATTTTTTAAAACTAAATAGAAAAACATATTGAAGTGTTTTCTGAAACATTTAGAGATATGAATGAAATGTATGCTTATGTGTGAATCTCAAGAGCTATCAAACTTACTATCTTGGTGTAATACCCCGTTTCCGGAATACGTACTTTGTTGCGTATTCAGCTTTTCAAACGTATTTTTTTCGATTTACTTTCCGTATTCATCCGATTTCAATTCCATATATCATTTTCCATTATATTAGATTTTATGTGAATTTCTGGGATTTTCTAGAATTAAAATGAATTTCTTCAAAATCGGTGTCGACCAGCGCCGTTGATCAATTTTCTGATTTTTATTTTCCAAACTGTTAGGAATTTTCAGAAAGTCCTTTAGACTTTATTAATTAGAATCCTATTTCTTAGCTAAAGCCTTTTTCTGAGAATTTTCTGATTTTATGGAAATTCTTACGGAGTCGGTAAATTACTGGTTCCGGGATTTTTAAATTAAAAATTAGAAAGTATTTCAGCAAACGGATTCCCCTATAAGTTTTAGTATATTATTATGGGGTTTTGGTGAAAATTAGGAGTCGTTCCGAGATACTCGAAATCAGGACGATTTCGGTATTTTCCGAAATGTTTTCCGTACTTTCGACCTTGACCCGGGAACCCGTGGTTTTAATATTATAATTTTTCGAGTTAAGGAAAATATCCTTTCATTTTAATTTCCTTTCTTTTTCCTTTTCTCTATTTTCCCTTCCTTCTTCATTAAGCCAAAAGAGTTTTGAATTTCCAAAATTCCAATTCATTTCCAAAATTACAACTTCCACAACCTTCTCTCATTATTACCCTCCACCTCACCATCCACTTGGCTCAATTTGATTGGTCAAGAAAATATCTCCTCACTGTTTACACAAAAGCCCCTCTCTTTGAATTATTGCTTCTCCTTTACAGATCCAAAACCTATTTAAACCAAATCCTTTACATTTTTATTCTTTTCTTCACTTCATCAAGATTTCCACCTTTGCAAATTCCTCTCCTTCTCTAAAGCAAACCCTAGGTCTCATCTCCTTCTCAAGGAATTACAACTTGGGATTTGGACTCGTCCGCAAGATCGTCGAGGATCACTTCGACGCTTTTCGACAACCTCGAACTCTCCGGAACTCGTAGAAATTCCAAACGACCGTTCGAGGTGAGTATTTTTACTCACCAAGACTCGTAATATTCCTAGTATAATGGTGTTGATAGATCATGTCGCGTTATGTTATAAAAATCATATTTTTATCCATCCAAAACACCCATCACAAAAATCTGATTTTTTTCAGAACAGACCACAGTTTATTCCAGAACTTCGGTCGACCGGCCCAAGGAGGGCAGTCGACCGATGTGCACAAACGTGCACAAATTTGCGTTAGCGGTCGACCGGTTCACCAACCAGTCGACCGGCTTAGAGACCTGGAGCTCACGCATTTGGTACGGTCGACCGGCAGTCGACCGGCACTCGACCGGTCAAATCTGGAGCTCACGCACTTTGGCCAGTCGACCGGCAGTCGACCGGCACTCTACTGCTTTCGAAAACCCGGTCGACCGGCAGTCGACCGGAGGTCGACCGATAGGCTAAATCTGGGCCAGAATTCTGATTCCTTTTCTTTTTAAATTTTGATCTTACATTGATACATGTGTAATATGTTAATCTTGTTTATACTTCATAATTGTTACCACATGACATGTTACTTGGTGGATCTCACCACTTATACTTCATGACTTGCTATCATGTATTTTCATGTTAGGACTTGTTAATTAATACGTATATCTCCACTTTATCATGCCATCACTTACACCAAGCATGATAGACTCGACTTTTGTATAAAATAGACCAACTACACATGGGTCCGGGGGAAAACATGCGGATATCGATTGTGTTCGTGTTTACAGTGGCTTTTAGGAAGTGTTGTGCAACCCATGTTCCGGTCTGACCTGTGGGCCTCCAGGGGACCGAGGGGAGAGCTTGCTCCCTGTATTACTGGTACCATACTGATAAGGGCATACATAAGTCCCTCCTGTTGAGCCTAGCGGCTGGCTTCCGTCACCAAGCAACGGAACAATCCATGACCGTTATCCCGGGTATGTACGGGGTCCACTGTAAACATAGTTCGTTGATACAACCGCTGATTTCCAATAACCCCCTTGCTTTATTGGGATATGGATCTATGTGCTCTGGGACGCTGGGTCACATAGCTATATATCACAGTAAGACAGGTAATAATAATAAGACGTTAACGGTAGATGTATTGTAGTAGAACTTTGTAGTTTCATGCCCTTCCATACATGTTAGTTGATATCCCTTATATTGTTTTATTTTATTTACTCATGTCCATTAGCCACTTGGCTATAGCTTGTTTATTATTATATGTCTTGATTCTGTGGATTTGCATATTCAGATTCCGAGACTTGGAACGAAGTGGAACCCTCCGCTGAGGACCAAGCCTACTTTAGTGAGCAGGCTGACCAGCTCTAGTTCTCTCGTGCCGTACTCTTCTTTTTGGCTCACTAGTCTCCATCTCTTACGTGAGCACCTTGTATATATCTTTGTATATATTCTTTTGGACTTGGTTGTGAAAACAAGACACTTGTAAAGTGTATTAGTTATCATATCATGTATAACTTTGTACTTGTTGGCATCTGAATATACCACGCTTTGTGTAGTACTCTGATTCTGTATTGTACTTTTATGCTTAGCGCATATACGTGGGGGCTGTTCCGACCTACGTATATACGTCGCAGTGACGTGTCCGTATCCGCCAGGATCGGGGCGTTACAGGTTGGTATCAGAGCCTAGGCTCTCAAACCTCAAGTACAATACGTGGCAAATTCTAGAAAATTGCTTATGCCAACTACAATGTGCAAAGTTATAGAGTCCTTCTTTTCCTTCATTGATCAATTCCTTCGTATCCTAAACTCCTTTCAATTGTTTTCAATTCCAGTTATCATTTGGTATGGAGAGACGCTCGGGTCGTAACAATGTCGGGCAAGTCCCGAATGGACCCGTGGGAGGAGAGAATGCCGATGTCCTACGGATCATTCAGACTATGCTGGGGAATCAGCAACAGCAGATGGAACATCAGCAGCAGCAAACCGAGCTCCTTAGGCAAGAACTAGCAGCCCCGAAGGAACAGAAGCCGGGGAATGTATCGGATTTCAGACGATTACAGCCTGCTATATTCACGGGAAGTGAGAAACCATTGGAGGCGGAACAATGGTTGACGGACACGACAGACCTGCTGAACGCGGCCCGTGTCCCACAAGAGAGTCAAGTTGAAGTCGCTAAGATCCAGCTGAAAGACATAGCTCGGACTTGGTGGCTTGCAGAGGAGGCCCGCTTGGAGAGACCTATCACTTGGGATACGTTCTCCAAGAGTTTCTACAGCCGGTTCTTCCTGCTACGGCGCAGAAGGATATGGAGGAGCAATTCATTAGGCTCCAGCAGTGGAACAAGTCCGTGGACGAGTACGCCGCGGACTTCCTTAGACTCAGCCGCTTCGCTCCGTACATGGTGACGGATGAGGAGAAGCGAGCGAGCAGGTTTCAGCAAGGTCTACGGATGGAGATTCAGATGTACCTGATGCCCCAGCAGCTGAAGACCTATGCAGAGGTTCTTACCATCGCTCGGGAAGTCGAGCGTGGGTTTGAGAAGACACAGGGGGATCAGATGAGACAGCAGGCCATGAAGAGGCCCTTTGTACCAATGGGAAGAGGGGGCCCGTTCAGAGCAGCCAAGGTACAGATGAGGCAACCTTTCAGGCCAGCACCTTATCAGACAGTCCAACCATCTGCCTTCTGCAACTTTTGTCTGAAACCAGGGCACACTCGATCAAATTGCCGTAGGGCAAATGGGTGGTGCCTGGTGTGTGGATCCAGAGATCACTCCATAGAGGTTTGCCCACACAGGAGAACGGGGATAGTTGGTCAAGCTATGCCGGCACTTCCAGGACCCAGTGGACAGAGAGTGCGACCAGGGCCACTTGAGCAGAGAAGCCAGGGACCGGTGATGAGGAGAGCACCCCTTCCTCCACAGCATGTCATTCGCCCTGTCCAGAGAGGAGGTAGGACAGCAGCCGGGCGTGGCAGAGGTCAGGCTTACAACCTGACGGAAGCAGAGGCTGAGGCTTCAGAGGAGGTGATTACAGGTAACATCAGAGTACATTCAAAGCCTGTTCTCGCCTTATTCGACTCTGGTGCATCCCACTGTTATATTTCAGATAAATTTGTGGCTTTACATTCTATACCTGTTAAGGTTTTAGACCACAAATGGGAGATAAGTACCGGGAATGGGGTAGTTATATCTTCCCGAGTTTGTACTGACTGTCCAGTAGAACTATGTGATAAAGTCTTGGCCATAGATATGCTCGTACTAGACACCAAAGGGTACGACGTAATCTTAGGCATGACTTGGCTCAGTCAGTACTATGCTGTGATTGACTGTAGGGAGAAGAAGATCAAGTTTAGAATTCCCCTTCAGCCTGAGTTTCAGTTCAGTGGAGAAGTGAAGACCACCAAGGGAAAGACACAGATCACTACTTCGGAGGCTCAGAAGCAGAAGGTGCCAGTGTGGGATGAATTCCCGGAGGTGTTTGCTGAGATCACAGGACTACCTCCAGAGAGGATGATCGAGTTCTCCATTGATACAATCCCAGGGGCAGCTCCTATATCTAAGGCTCCGTACAGGATGGCACCGGCGGAGTTAGAGATTCTGAAGAAGCAGCTGCAGGAGTATTCAGATAAGGGATTGATCAGGCCAAGTACTTCACCATGGGGAGCTCCAGTACTATTGGCAAATAAGAAGGATGGTAGCAAGAGACTTTGTATCGATTATAGAGAATTGAACAAAGTCACCATCAAGAACAGGTATCCCCTTCCCAGGATTGATGACTTGTTTGATCAGCTTCATGGAGCCCGTGTATTTTCTAAGTTGGATTTACAGTCGGGTTACCATCAGCTGAGGGTGAAGAAGGAGGATATTCAGAAGACGGCATTCAGGACCCGATATGGCCACTATGAGTTTCTAGTAATGCCTTTCGGAGTCACTAATGCCCCTGCAATGTTTATGGACTTGATGAACCGAGTGTTCTCGCCCTTCTTGGATCAGTTTGTTGTTGTTTTCATCGACGACATCTTGATCTATTCAAAGAACAATAGGGAGCATGCAGAGCACTTGAGGATTGTGTTGCAGACACTTCAGCAGGAGCAGCTTCATGCTAAGAGGAGTAAGTGTGAATTCTGGCTGGACAGTATAACATTCCTTGGACATGTGGTGTCAGCAGAAGGTGTCTCAGTTGATCCGAGCAAAGTCCAGGCAGTAAAGGAGTGGCCAGTTCCGAGGACGGTGACGGAGATAAAGAGTTTTCTTGGACTAGCTGGCTATTACAGACGCTTCGTCCAGGACTTCTCTAGGATTGCAGCTCCATTGACTAAGCTCACCAGGAAAGGGGAGAGGTACATCTGGACTGAGGAATGTGATGCAGCCTTCGAGCAATTAAAGCAGAGGCTTATTTCAGCTCCAATCCTGAGAACTCCCTCAGGGAGAGGAGGGATGGTCATCTTTAGTGATGCATCAGGTAAAGGCCTAGGATGTGTACTTATGCAACATGATCATGTTATAGCATATGCATCTAGGCAGTTGAAGTCTCATGAGAGGAATTACCCAACTCATGACTTGGAGTTGGCAGCAGTGATCTTTGCCTTGAAGATTTGGAGGCACTATCTTCTGGGAGATAGAGTGCTGATATATACAGATCACAAGAGCCTCAAGTATATCTTTTCACAGAAAGAGCTGAACATGAGGCAGAGACGGTGGCTGGAGCTTATGGCAGATTATGATATTGACTTGCAATACCATCCAGGCAAAGTCAATACAGTTCCCGATGCACTGAGCAGGATGCCAGAGAACAGAGTGCTAGTCCAAATCACTCAGCAGAAGGAGTTGATTAGAGACTTCATCAGATTGGATTTGATGTTGGTGCAAGGAACTGAGAAGGCAGGGCAACTTATGACTTTACAGATCCAGTCATCATTGATAGAGGAGATTAAGGAAGCTCAGAAGGAGGATCCCAGGCTACAGACCTTCAGAGCTCAGATAGATGCTGGATTGAGGACGGATATTTGTATTCGTCCGGATGGTGCATTGTACTTTGGAGATAGACTTTGTGTTCCCCAGGGAGAAGTTAGACAGAAGATTTTGGCAGGAGCTCACAGTTCAGCATACTCTATACACCCGGGGGAAACAAGATGTACCAGGACTTGAAGAAGCACTTTGGTGGAATGCCATGAAGAGAGAGATAGCTCAGTTTATGGCTAAGTGCTTGGTGTGCCAGCAGATAAAGATCGAGCATCAGAGATCAGCTGGACTTCTTCATCCTTTGCCAATACCCGAATGGAAGTGGGAACACATCACTATGGACTTCGTCACGGCATTACCTCGTAGTCCCAAAGGTAATAATGCTGTGTGGGTCATCATTGATCGCCTCACCAAGTCAGCCCACTTCATACCATTCCGGGTCGGACAGACAACTGAGGTTTTGGCAGAGAAATATATGAGGGAGATAGTTCGTCTGCATGGAATTCCAGTCAGTATTGTTTCAGATAGAGATACCAGATTCAGATCTCATTTTTGGGAGAGTCTCCAAGAGAGTCTGGGCACTCGTCTGAAGTTCAGTACAGCATATCATCCTCAGACAGACGGACAATCTGAGCGGACCATTCAGATACTTGAAGATATGCTCAGAGCATGCATGATTGAGTTCAGGGGTTCATGGGAAGACCATCTTCACTTGGCTGAGTTTTCTTATAACAACAGTTATCAGGCAAGTATTAAGATGGCACCTTTTGAGGCACTGTATGGGAGAAAGTGTCGATCACCGATTTGTTGGGATGAGGTCGGTGAGAGAAGTTTATTGGGGCCAGAGATGTTGATTCAGACTACAGAGAAAGTTAGGATTATCAGAGACCATCTCAGGGCAGCTCAGAGTCGGCAGAAGAGTTGGGCAGATTCTCGGAGGAGGCCATTGGAATTCGGAGTTGGAGATCATGTGTTCTTGAAGATTTCACCTACCAAAGGAGTAATCCGGTTCGGCACTCGTGGGAAACTAAGTCCGAGATATATCGGCCCATTCGAGATATTGGATCGAGTGGGAGATGTGTCATATCGATTGGCGTTGCCGCCATCGTTGGACGGAGTTCATAATGTTTTCCACGTGTCTCAGTTGAGGAGATATGTTAAGGATGATAGCCATATTTTGGATCATTCCGAACTGGAGTTACAACCGGATTTATCGTATCAGGAGCAGCCGATGGCCATCTTGGATAGGAGTGTGAAGACACTGAAGAACAAGGCTATTCCATTGGTGTTAGTATCTTGGAACCGCCATGTGCCAGGAGAAGCTACTTGGGAACGAGAGGACGTTATCCGAGAGCGATACCCTCAACTCTTTACATCTTGATCGGTAAGACTCTTTCCTTCTATTCTTCTCTACCGTTATTTTCCATCTTATCATGTCTCTACTTGTTGCCTTTCACTTTACGAAATTTCGAGGACGAAATTTTTGTAAGGTGGATAGATTGTAATACCCCGTTTCCGGAATACGTACTTTGTTGCGTATTCAGCTTTTCAAACGTATTTTTTTCGATTTACTTTCCGTATTCATCCGATTTCAATTCCATATATCATTTTCCAATATATTAGATTTTATGTGAATTTCTGGGATTTTCTAGAATTAAAATGAATTTCTTCAAAATCGGTGTCGACCAGCGCCGTTGATCAATTTTCTGATTTTTATTTTCCAAACTGTTGGGAATTTTCAGAAAGTCCTTTAGACTTTATTAATTAGAATCCTATTTCTTAGCTAAAGCCTTTTTCTGAGAATTTTCTGATTTTATGGAAATTCTTACGGAGTCGGTAAATTACTGGTTCCGGGATTTTTAAATTAAAAATTATAAAGTATTTCAGCAAACGGATTCCCCTATAAGTTTTAGTATATTATTATGGGGCTTTGGTGAAAATTAGGAGTCGTTCCGAGATACTCGAAATCAGGACGATTTCGGTATTTTCCGAAATGTTTTCCGTACTTTCGACCTTGACCCGGGAACCCGTGATTTTAATATTATAATTTTTCGAGTTAAGGAAAATATCCTTTCATTTTAATTTCCTTTCTTTTTCCTTTTCTCTATTTTCCCTTCCTTCTTCATTAAGCCAAAAGAGTTTTGAATTTCCAAAATTCCAATTCATTTCCAAAATTACAACTTCCACAACCTTCTCTCATTATTACCCTCCACCTCACCATCCACTTGGCTCAATTTGATTGGTCAAGAAAATATCTCCTCACTGTTTACACAAAAACCCTCTCTTTTGAATTATTGCTTCTCCTTTACAGATCCAAAACCTATTTAAACCAAATCCTTTACATTTTTATTCTTTTCTTCACTTCATCAAGATTTCCACCTTTGCAAATTCCTCTCCTTCTCTAAAGCAAACCCTAGGTCTCATCTCCTTCTCAAGGAATTACAACTTGGGATTTGGACTCGTCCGCAAGATCGTCGAGGATCACTTCGACGCTTTTCGACAACCTCGAACTCTCCGGAACTCGTAGAAATTCCAAACGACCGTTCGAGGTGAGTATTTTTACTCACCAAGACTCGTAATATTCCTAGTATAATGGTGTTGATAGATCATGTCGCGTTATGTTATAAAAATCATATTTTTATCCATCCAAAACACCCATCACAAAAATCTGATTTTTTTCAGAACAGACCACAGTTTATTCCAGAACTTCGGTCGACCGGCCCAAGGAGGGCAGTCGACCGATGTGCACAAACGTGCACAAATTTGCGTTAGCGGTCGACCGGTTCACCAACCAGTCGACCGGCTTAGAGACCTGGAGCTCACGCATTTGGTACGGTCGACCGGCAGTCGACCGGCACTCGACCGGTCAAATCTGGAGCTCACGCACTTTGGCCAGTCGACCGGCAGTCGACCGGCACTCTACTGCTTTCGAAAACCCCGGTCGACCGGCAGTCGACCGGAGGTCGACCGATAGGCTAAATCTGGGCCAGAATTCTGATTCCTTTTCTTTTTAAATTTTGATCTTACATTGATACATGTGTAATATGTTAATCTTGTTTATACTTCATAATTGTTACCACATGACATGTTACTTGGTGGATCTCACCACTTATACTTCATGACTTGCTATCATGTATTTTCATGTTAGGACTTGTTAATTAATACGTATATCTCCACTTTATCATGCCATCACTTACACCAAGCATGATAGACTCGACTTTTGTATAAAATAGACCAACTTACACATGGGTCCGGGGGAAAACATGCGGATATCGATTGTGTTCGTATTTACAGTGGCTTTTAGGAAGTGTTGTGCAACCCATGTTCCGGTCTGACCTGTGGGCCTCCAGGGGACCGAGGGGAGAGCTTGCTCCCTGTATTACTGGTACCATACTGATAAGGGCATACATAAGTCCCTCCTGTTGAGCCTAGCGGCTGGCTTCCGTCACCAAGCAACGGAACAATCCATGACCGTTATCCCGGGTATGTACGGGGTCCACTGTAAACATAGTTCGTTGATACAACCGCTGATTTCCAATAACCCCCTTGCTTTATTGGGATATGGATCTATGTGCTCTGGGACGCTGGGTCACATAGCTATATATCACAGTAAGACAGGTAATAATAATAAGACGTTAACGGTAGATGTATTGTAGTAGAACTTTGTAGTTTCATGCCCTTCCATACATGTTAGTTGATATCCCTTATATTGTTTTATTTTATTTACTCATGTCCATTAGCCACTTGGCTATAGCTTGTTTATTATTATATGTCTTGATTCTGTGGATTTGCATATTCAGATTCCGAGACTTGGAACGAAGTGGAACCCTCCGCTGAGGACCAAGCCTACTTTAGTGAGCAGGCTGACCAGCTCTAGTTCTCTCGTGCCGTACTCTTCTTTTTGGCTCACTAGTCTCCATCTCTTACGTGAGCACCTTGTATATATCTTTGTATATATTCTTTTGGACTTTGTTGTGAAAACAAGACACTTGTAAAGTGTATTAGTTATCATATCATGTATAACTTTGTACTTGTTGGCATCTGAATATACCACGCTTTGTGTAGTACTCTGATTCTGTATTGTACTTTTATGCTTAGCGCATATACGTGGGGGCTGTTCCGACCTACGTATATACGTCGCAGTGACGTGTCCGTATCCGCCAGGATCGGGGCGTTACACTTGGTTTTAATAAGACTATAAATCTTATACTAAAAATACAGAAAGCAGAAATTTTCTATAGTCTTTACTTTTTTGCAGTCTTGATCTTTAAGCTTGGTGAATCCCATGTATATGTTTTCTTGGTGCTTAGGCTCTTGGATCATCATCTTTATGGCTCCAAAATGATGTGAGTCTTATTGAAGAAGTCAAATGCAACAATAAAAATCTTGAAATTTATTTAAATGAAATTGTTAAAAAACATAACTTCATATGTTTTGTTATCATCAAGAGTAGGGCAAATGGCCTTTGGGCCGACACCTTCCCCTTATCTTTCACACACTCTATCACTCTTCAATTTACTTGACCCTCTCTCTTTCACATCCAATTGGCCACCACCACTCCCCAATGCCGACGATCTCCACCGGTGACCACACGATAACTGACGACCACCTCCAGTGATCCCTATCTCCAGCGGCCATCCCCACAACCACCACGACTTCAATCTCCCTCCATCTCCTTCAAGCTCCCAAAGCTCCACCTAACCACCACCATCTATCACCCAATTCTTCACCATCAAAACCATCACCTCATCTCCAATTCATCTCCATCACCACCACCACCAACATCATCTACATCATCTCCTTATCATCTCCATTACCACCACCACCAACATCATCTACATCATATCCTTCATCATCTCCACCTAACTCCAACATCACCACCATCTTCTTCCTCCCACTCCACCTCCAAAAATCCACCACCACCTCCCCAAATCCCACCACCAATCACCACCACAACATCCACCCATCTCCCCTAATCTCCTCCACCATTATCAAAATCCCCTATCCCTTTTCAATTTCACCACCATCAATCTCCTCCCAAATCTACCTCCAACCCACCACCAAAACACTGCCATAACTCCTTCTCCTCTCCTCCAGCTGGCCACCTCTGATCGGCAGTGCGGCGGCGCGCCACCAGGTGGTAGCAACCACCTGGCCGTGAGCCTTACAGCCAACCCAGGTCGTGGGCTGCTCTCTTCTCTGTCCTCTTTCTTTATTTCTCTCTCTATATATTATATTTATAGTATTGGTCACGTATTCGCGTAATTATTGGAGTTTCTGGGATTTCAGGCATATTTCGAGTTTTTAGGAGAGTGTTCTCACTTTATTGGATACCCTGCTTTGACGTATATTTTATTGTATTTTCTAAGATTTTGTATTGTATTTTCAGGACTATGTATTATATCAGTCTGATGTATTGTATTTTGTGCTAGGATGTATTTATATCAGTGTGATGAATACTTGTAATAGTATAGTTTAATACTTGTATATGTTTACTGCTTGTTTATATATATATATATATATATATATATATATATATATATATATATATATATATATATATGTATGTATGTGTGTGTGTGTGTGTGTATGTATATATGTGTGTGCGTGGTATATGTATAACACTTCTGCAGGTACCTATTCAGTCTCTGAGCAACATTTAGGCTCCGAGCTCTCTCTTATTTGGTTGACCCTTCGTGATCATCCTTAGACCTTCTGGTTCTCTCATACTCCGCCTGATAGGCGAGCCTAGCGGTTTACTGCTAACTCCATCTGAGCATATTTACGCCGCAAGCGTGGCTTCATCATGTGTGCTAGCTAGATGTTCACACGTGGCTTCACCGTGTGCGTTTACCTCGCCGCGAGTGGTAACGACCTCGAGCGTGATAGTGTCTAGTGTTGTACGCTAGTTTGCTCCAGCCTTTCTTAGCTCCGCCTGAATGTTTGCTTTTTACTCGGTAACTTTATTTTTGTCTTACTCAGCCTTCGGTTTCCACCGCATTACGGATGGTCTACTTGTTATCTATTTATGTGTGTGTGTGTGTATTTGATACTAACATTTTGCATGTACCTCCTTCGGGTTCTCTATTAGCTCTACCGGGAGGCGAGCTTAGCGCTCAGCACTTTACAGCTAACTCGTTCAAGCGTAGGTTCATCACGTGTTAGTAGGGCATTAACCCTGCTTCACCGTGTGCGTTTAACTTCTCCACGAGTATGGTTTCGCCATGAGCGATAGCTGTACATTATCGTGGTTTCGCCGTGAACGATAACCTCACCGAACTCTTTAGCATTAGAGCTGTATAATAGCTCCACCATGAACCAAGCTCTATTGTGTGCCTGGCGTAATGCCGACATGGCTTGACTTTGCTCTAACTTGACCAGCCCCGCCTGGATAAGTAAATAAATTATCTATTATTCTTTTCTTGATGGTTGTAAAGAGTTTGAAATCTTTACTTATACTGTTTTTCAAAATTGTATTGTTTTTTCGATGTTCATACAGATAGCCAGTATTGATACTGTTATACCATATTGTGTTATTTGACAGTTAATCTCTGCTTTGCTTATCACTTGATATGTTTTCACATGATATGTTAACACTTTCGTGCTTTCATCTGACACCTACCTGAATTACTTGATACTTATATATTATCACCTGACACCGCTATGCTAACACTTAAACTCATGATTATCGTATTACGGGAATGTAATACCTGATACCCTGATAATACTCATGTTACACATGTACTCCTATACTTTCCTGTCATGCTCTTGCTTTTCTTGTAAACTGATAATTATAATAATCGATAATAAAAAGGACAACTTACATTGAGTAAGGAAAAACTGATGGACTTCAATTTATAATTATGTTTACAGTGGCATTAGGTATGTTGTACAACAAAAATCTTTCGGTTCTACTTGAGGGTCTTCAGGTGTTCCGCGGGGTGTGTTGGCACCCCGATTATTGTTCCTTCCTGAATGAGCATATAATAAGACCCTTGCTCTTCCTGTGCCTCTGGCAGGTTCCGTACACCAGTGACGGAACATCTTGGGCCGTGGTCCCGGGTATGTAAGAGACCAACATAATTCGTTAGTTTTTTTCATCAGTTTCCAATAATAACTTGTCTTGCTCATATATGGATGTATGTGTACTGGTAACACGTACCTAGATAAATGGATCAGATGAATAATAATAAAATATTAATTAATAATTCATCGTGTTGTTTTGCATTCGGGTTGTATGAACTCAGAATATAGTAACATGAAGCATAAGATATATAAATATATATATATATATATATATATATATATATATATATGAGGTTTTCTTCTTTGAATTATTCCTTCAACGTACTAGTCTAATGAAGCTGTGAACTAACTTGTACAACTTATTGTGCCCGCATTCAATTTTTATCGCTTTTTATCTGTTTTTTTATATGATATTTTCTTAATTTAGGAGACAACTCAGATTACGGTGACATGAGATATAAGGGGGGTATGTGTGTGTGTGAGAGAGGGTTTTTTTTTATTTGGCTTATTCCTTCGACATGCTAGTCTAATGAAGTCGCAAATTGAGCTTGTACAACTGATTTCGCACGCATTCAGTTTTATCAGTTTTTATCTGTTTTATCGGTTTATGATGTTTTCTTAGTTTAAGAGACAACTTGGGTTATATGAACTCAGATTACGGTGACATGAGATAAAATGTATATATATATATGAGGGTTTTCTTATTTAAATTATTCCTTCGATGTGCTTATCTCACTGATCTGTAATTTGGGATTGTACAACTGGTTTGTCATATTACTTGATGCCTCATTGCTTTTTCATGCGTGTCTATACTCACGACAAAGTTTTCAATACACACTTTTTGATTCAGATTTATCGATACATATGTGCTTGTCTATGCACGCCACTTGGCACTCATCTTACCACTTGTTGGGCAGCTTTTTGACTCCCCTGGAGCTGCATATTCAGGTCCTAAAGCTTATACTATGGTGGACTCCCTGTTGATAAGAGTTACGCAGTGGTAGCATAGTGGATCAGCGGTAGCTCATCCGAGGTCCTTTTCTTCCAGGCCCCTTGCTCGACTCTCAAGTTTTCTTTTTGTAACTCATGAGCATATTTTGTACTGTTCATACTTGTATATCTCTTTATATTCTCATTTTGCGCCTATCGGTGATGTAATATTCTTGTAATGTTGTGTCACATCCTATGATAACTTTGTAATTGTACTCTTGTGTTGAAATGTATTATGCACGCATACTTTCGTACTCTGATTCATGCACGTACTGATGCTTAGCGTGTGTGTGTGCGCGCGCGCGTGGATATTTCCACCCTGTGTATAACGTCGCAATAACGTCTCCGTACCCGCGGGATCGGGTCGTTACAAAGATACTTCTTGAAAAAGGGGGGAACCTAATGCTTCTATAAGATAAGTTTCTAACTTGCATATAACATTTATCATGGTGACCTTTGTTTTTAAATAAAGTTTCAGATAGCTTATTAAGTATAAGAATAATGACAGTATTTTATTAAATCTTGAATAGGTGGAGACATATTCATCAGCTTGTTGTGAAAAAATAACTTACGTAGAATTTGATTTATTTTTATAACAAAATAATTTTATAGAAAATTTAAAATTCTTTCTAAATTAAATCAATCTTAGCATTTCTAACGAGGATAATAATGCTTAAATTAGTTATACAATTAAAGAAACAAAACAAACCTTGATTAGAAAACTCAACTATTTAATTTTAATTGAAAATCTTTACAAATTATCATAGTATGTCATATCTATATAACGAGGAACTTACCCAAACTATAATATGCAAAAAAACAAATCAATATTCATAGGGTAAATTACAAAAAGGATAGTTGGGGTTTGAAGAAATCTCAAAAATGAGTACCAAACTTGTTTTTACTCAAAACGGGTATTTAAAGCCCCACTTCTGTCAGATTCTTAAACTTTCCATTAGCTTGTTGGTTGTCTACCTGCGTCCGAGGTACGTGACTCAAATTTTGGACAAAGTGTCCTTCTTCTCTACCTCTTAACGATAACTCTCACTCTTATTTCACAATGAACCCATCAACCTCTCTCTCCCTCTCCCTTTCCCCTTCCCTTCCCCTCCCCCTCCCCCTCTACTCCCCCTTAGCATGCTAACCAACAAGGCTTTGGAATTCATTAAAGATATATATGTACATTTAGTCTTTCGCTTAAACTAAGGCATCAGAGTCCATTAATGATATATATGTATGTATATAAGGTATGAAAGTTACAACAACACGTGGATGCCATATAAAGATCTCTAATTGTTTTTTCAAAAAAAATTAAGTGATGATATCTCACCTGTTTGTGATCTATCATCTTCTCAATTCTACTCATGTATCTTTTTTCAAACGAAAAATCCAAATGACTCTCTTGCCTAGTTGGTGCGATGGAGAGGTTCCAACAAAATGTAGTATAGATTACGTTAGTTGTATTTTTGAACTTCTAAATAGTTTGGAAACAAGTTGTTGCGCTCGTGTAGATGATTTTTGAAATAGTTTTGAAATGGATAGAGCAGGGGGAGGGGGGGAGAGAGAGAGAATGGGTGAGAGAAGGAAAGAGGAGAGAAGGAAAAAACTGATAATTTGGTTTTAGAATTAATCTATGTGCACATCACGTGTTAATGTGGGCTCGAAGCTAACGACCTACTAACAAAAGTAGCAGTGGGTACTCATTTTGAGAAAAAACAAAATTTGGTACCTATTTAGAGATTTCTCCAAACCTCGGATACTCTTTTTGCAATTTACCCACATTCATAATTTCAAAAAGAAGACCTGTTCGGTGAAGCACCGAAGAACGACTCTCTTAAAAAGAGCGGATAAAACCAAATCCCCCAGTCTGGAGGCGACACATGTCCCTCTCCATCCTTTATTGGAGGAACAACCTCTGTACACATTGAGCTTCTTCAGACTCAACGCGATTTTTTAATTCTATCGGGTGATTGTGTATGAGTCTCTCTCTCTAAATTTCTGCCCCCCGAAATCAACTATGCTATGTTGTAAGTAGTGGCTTGGGTTTGGGTTCTCTACTCTAAACTCGAGCTAGTTTCTACCCATAATTTTAAATTCACTTATTAAATCCAAAGAGAATTTTCTTAACCTTTTTCTTTTAAATTAAAAAAGATAAACATCCCTTAATAATCTAAATATTCTAATATTAACAAGAAAAAACTGATAACAATATTTTAAAAACTAATAATAATATTTTGAAAAAATGATAAATTTTTTAGCAACTTAATCAAAGAGAAATACACTCTAATATTCTTAGATTTTTCGTGAAATCCATCAACTAAATAATATATAACTTCTTATCCAAATATAATTATATTCAAAATTTTTAAAAAATCAAATCAAATCAAATTTATTCATATATAGTCATTAATTGGTTTTAAATATTTAGTTCTTTCTATAATCTTTTTTCAAAAACCTATATATCTTATTAACAAGACATATTTACATATAAAGTCACCTTAAGAAAATATATTTAAATCTAAAAATTAAAATATGGACTATATGAATTCACCTAGAGGGGAGTGAATAGGTGACGTGCTAATTAAATGTGGGAATTAAAACTTATACACTAACTAAAACTAACATATGATAGGTAACCAAAGAGTGAAGCTGAATTCCCAGCGAAAGGCTCTAGAGCTTCTTCTCAAGATTCCTCTTGATTAAGAGTTGAGGTGCTTCAATATCTCTCTTTGTTCAAATAAGTGTAATCTCAATAAACTATATCAAGCATATTAAAATGTAAATAATATGAGCATGTAAGATATATAAGCACAAGTAAGTAAAGAGAGAGATAAGCAACGCAAACACGGGAGAATTATTTTGAGGGTAGAGCCACTTGCTCTACGTCCTCGCCTTCACTACAATAAAGGATTTATATTAAAATTGATCACACAACATCACTCGCTGTCGCAACGCCAACAAGTTCCTTCAAGAACTCTTGGACCCACAGGTATCTCACTCGTTCTTATAAGAACAACAACACACGTGACCCTGCAAGCTCGTCAAGGCTGCAACCTCTAACTCCTCAAATACTAGGTAGAATACTTGGTGATCAACTTCTTGATCACAAACAAAACTCTTCTCACAAACAAGGATCTTATAAGATAAATTTAGCAATGAAAGACACAAGTTTTTGTAAGAAAACTAGATAGATTTGAAAGTGAAAAGCTCATAAAATTCTTTTGAAAACTTAAGAGAAGCACTCTTGAAAACTCTCTTTTGATATGAATTTGAAGCTCTAAAACTTGTTGAGAAAATTCTGTTGAAGTTAAAAAAAATTAATCCTAAAAAATCTTGTGAAAAATCAAGCAAAAACCCCTATTTATAGGCCAAATAAAAACTAACCATTGGGGTTCAAATACAGGCTAAATCAGCCTGGTCGTCTGCTAACGATCATAAAATATGACCATTGAAGTTGCCAATCGATCGAATGATCGACCATTCCTAACATCCCAAAGAGAAAAGCTCTCTGGCGGTCGACCGCTCGGTCGATCACTCAGTGGATCGAAACAAACAGAGAGCATTGAGTCTCTCCGTGGTCGATTGGCCGTTTGAATGACATGCACAACTCTTAGTTATGTGCACATTCGATCGACCGGGCTTATCCCCATATTGTATTTTTTAAACATATTTTTAAATCCAATTAAATTCCAATAAATCACATAAATTTTACAAAAATAAGTTAATGTAATGCAATAAGGCACAAATATGTGTGATTAAAATGTTGGCCGAAAAGGTTACACTCTCCATTTGTTTAGAGTTTTGATGATAACAAAACAAATAAGAGCTATTTGGTACTAATAAGTTTGTTCAAGATAAGTTTCAGGTTTGTACCATGTTTGGAGGCCATTGCTTAACTTTTGCAAGAAATTCTAGGTTCATGGAGCAAAGAAGGCTTATGGCACATCAAGGAAGGAACATAGAAGAGAAGGCTCTAGCTAGGCTTTGCATGGCTCAAGACTTCAAGATTGCTCAAAAAGACTTCATTAGATTTGTTTTTACTTTTATAGTTTTTGTTAAAGAATAGTGAATAGGGTTGAAGCTCCATATTCCAACACACACACGTTTTTGCGCACATGCCTTTCCTAGAAATATTCCCTATAAATATATACAAAATATTTTAATACAAAGCCTTTTGATTACAAACTCAATTTTACGTTTTATATATATCTCTAATCAAAACTATTTTGTTAGATTTTAAATCCCTTTCAAAATTATGTTTCAGTTTTTGACTTTTGCCTGAGCCGGTCGACCGACCGGTCGACCGTCACTAAGTCAGGTCAGATCGGTCGACCGACCCAGTCGACTGGACTTCTGGCAGTTTTTGTGCGTATCCGTGTGCATGTTTCCCGGTCGACCGGGCGGTCGACCGAAGACCTTCAGTCGACCGGGCGGCTGGCCGACTGAAGTGGTGTTGGTCTCTGTTTGTTTTGGTCGACCGGGCGGTCGACCGAGAGCCTGCAACGGCTCTTTTGTTTGAAACCCCGGTCGACCAGCCGGTCGACCGAGATAGTCGTTTCAGCCATAACGGCTAGTTTTTTAAACACGTTTTAAATTTATCTTTTTCTTCTCTAAATGTGTTTAAATGGTATTTTCTGGGTCTAATACCTCCTAATTAGCATTATGAGGGTTTACTCTTTAATCCCTATCCCTCTCCTATAAAAGGGGTGATTAGGGAGAGTTTCACACAACAAGCATTTACAAAAAGTTTCAAAAGTTTCAAAGGCTTTCAAAAGAGTTTTGTCCTTGGTTTTTGTGCTGAAGAATCTCTCATCGCTGAAGTTTTATTTTCTAAACTCTCTCAAGTTCATTTCCTTTTTTCACTTACAATATTTGAGCTTCAATTCTAACCATTATTCTACAGGGTTCTTGTAAAGGAAAGAGGCTTTTGCAAAAGATAGTTTGTGGTCTTTTGATCAGCAAGAGAACCTGTACTTGAGATTGTGGAGTTGGGTACTCCGGTGTGATTGTAATTCTTTGTGAAGTTATAGTGGTTAGAAATCCTTCTGGGTGAAGGCGGGGACGTAGAGCTGGGTGCTCGAACCTCAGAAAAATTCTCAGTGTTTGCGTTTGGTTTACTTGCTCTTATTCCTTACTTTACTTTCATTGCCCTTATTTCTTGTTTTCTACATTCATTACTATATTCAATTGTTTCATATTCATATTGTCAATCTTATACTCATACAATA
Organism: Agave tequilana; assembly: GCA_038442645.1. Lineage (NCBI taxonomy): Eukaryota > Viridiplantae > Streptophyta > Magnoliopsida > Asparagales > Asparagaceae > Agave > Agave tequilana. Next base: position 43,922 of record JAVJIF010027114.1, read on the forward strand.
AGATTGCATTGCGCACCTCCAACTCATATCTAGAGGAATTAGGAGGAAGGAGTTCAGAGCCCTTCACGGGGTATTCGGCTTCTAGTCTTGTTTTGGGTTGATTGTTGCATCATATTTTTTTTTTGTGCATTGATTAGCATTATCACCTATTCGCCCCCCTCTAGGTGATTTCAATTGGTATCAGAGCTTGGACTCTAGGTTTGGCTTAACATCCTTAGAGAGATCCTTAAAATTTGCTAATCAACATTTGCATTCATCCATTCATTCACTAGTAAACATGGCCGATAACATCAAAACCCCTCCTAAATTTGATGGACTTAATTTCCCTATTTGAAAGGTTAGGATGACTATTTTTCTACAATCTTTAGGTAGCTTAGTTGCAAAATCTTTGACCAAACCCTATGTTAGACCCGATAGTGATGAAAGCACTTGGTCCGACTTTACCTTTAGAGAATATGAGGCTAACTCTAAGGCCCAAATTCCCTCCTAACTGCCTTGAATGAGGATGATCTTACACGGGTAATACATTGCCAATCTGCCTATGAGATTTGGCAACATTTGTTGGTCACATACGAGGGACATCACAAGTAAAGAGAGTTAAGATAGATCTCTTGAGGTCCCAATATGAAAGCTTTAAAATGATTGATGATGAATCTATTGATTGCATGATTACAAGGTTTACTAAAATTACCAATGCTCTTTTCTCTTTAGGTGATGATATTAGCAATGACCAAAAGGTGCGGAAAGTGATTCAGGCTCTTCCTTCATCATGGGAGATAAAGGCCACCACCTTAAAAGAATTGAATGACAAGGATGAAATGAATCTCATAAGTCTCATTGAAACTTGAAGACTCATGAGATGGAAAAGAAGGTAAGAGAAGAAGCGGCTCCTCAAAAGAAGAAATCCATACCCTTCAAGTCTTCCTCCACTCCTGATGACGATGAAGAAGATGAAGAAGAAGATGAGGAGCTATCCCTCCTTGTGCGAAACGTGAAGAGAATGTACCGAAAGAACAAGCTCAACTTTAGAAGAAAATTTGAAGGAAAAGAGGAGAGAAGAATCATTTGCTACAATTGCCGAAAGCCCGGACATATCATGGCCGATTGCCCGGAATTCAAGAAAAAGATGACTTCCTCCTTCAAGCCAAAGAAGCCGTCGAAAAGAAAGCCTACAAAACCACATGGGATTCGGAAAGCGAATCCAAAGACGAGGTGGACACGGCGAACATGTGTTTCATGGCAAACACACCAAAGGTAACCCTACAACCTCTTGATGAAGAAGATGATTTAAGTAAAGAAGTTCTTGTACATGCTTTTGTTGAACTCTTGGAGACCTATGATAATAAAAAGATAGAATGCTCAAAATTGGAAAAGGAAGTTGCTTTTCTTAAAAATCAACTTGCTATTGTTTCTAAAGAAAAGGATGAAATTTCTTCAAATCTTATTTTTACTCAAAATGAATTTAGTGCTTACAAAGTTGCTTGCAAAGCAAAATTTTCAAAGATTGATGAAAAAGAAATTTCTTCATTAAAACTAGAATTATTGATTTTGAAAATTTTTTGAAGGATTGTGCTTTCAACACTAAGAAACTTGAGGAAATGTTTTCTAAAAAGCACACTTCTCATGTTAAAGCTTCACATGTCAAAATTCCTCATGCTCACACTACACACAACACTCATGCTAAATCTACACATGCTCACAAGTTACACATTCACTATGCTTTTAATATGGTAGAGTGTATAGATGCACTTATTGTGGTAAGAATGGACATTTGGCTAAGATTTGTTATGACCAAATAAATAGAACAAATAATCTTATATGGGTTCATGATACTAACACTTTAGGACCCAAGAAAATATGGGTACCAAAATCAAGTCCTAAATTATTTGATGTAGGTACACACCAAGGCTCCAAGACGTGAGGAGCGGTGGTACCTTGATAGTGGTTGTTCAAGACACATGACATGGGATATCAACAACTTTACAACCCTATCAAGGTACGTTGAAGGTGACACCGTCACCTTCGGGGATGACTCCAAGGGCACTATCATCGGTATAGGTAACATTCAAATTGGTGCATCTCCCATTATAGAAAATGTTGTTCTTGTTGATCGTTTAAAACATAACTTGCTTAGTATAAGTCAACTTTGTGATCGTGGACTTAAAGTTATTTTTGATGACTCTTCTTACAAGATTTTTGATTGCAAAACCAATAATTGTATTCTCACCGGATTTCGTGATGATAATGTTTATATCATTGACATGCTTAATTTGGATTGTTCTACTAAATGCTTGAATGTTTTTGATGAAAATTCTTGGCTTTGGCATAGAAGATTAGGACATGCATCTTTTGACCATCTTTCTAGGATTAATTCTAAGGAATTGGTGAAGGGTATTCCTTACTTGAAGTTTGAGAAAGACCGCATTTGTGGTGCGTGCCAACTTGGGAAACAAACCAAGTCTTCCTTCAAACCAATCAAAGATATCATGTCAACTAGGCCATTAGAATTAATTTATATGGATCTTTTTGGACCATGATAAGTGAATATGACCTCCCTCAATATCTATGGGCCGAGGCCGTAAACACCGCATGCTATATTTCAAATCGTATTTATTTGTGTAAAAATTCTTCCAAATATCTTTTGAAATGTATCATTCTAGAAAACCTAATGTTGCATATTTCAAAGTTTTTGGATGCAAGTGTTTTGTTTTGAATACTAGAGATAATTTGGGTAAATTTGATGCTAAGGCTTATGAAGCTATCTTTGTTGAATACTCTTCTACTAGTAAAGCTTATAGAGTATTCAATAGATCTCCCTTACCATTGAAGAATCCGTGCATGTTAAATTTGAAGAATCTAATGTGGTTGTTGAGAATGTTGTAGAGATTGACCATTAGGTGAAGACATGGAGAGACTATCCTTGAAGGACTCACCCGCTCAAGAAGAAAAGGAAGAACCCATTGGTGATGTTTAAGAGGATAAAGAGGAAAGCTCTCACCGCTTCCTAAAGATTGGAGATACGCTACAAATCACCCCAAGGAACTCATTTTAGGTGATGTCTCTAAAGGGGTAACAACTCGCTCCAAACTTCGTGACTTATGTGGTAACGTTGCATTCATTTCTCATTTTGAACCCAAAACATCCTCGAAGCTGAGGGGGACTCATATTGGTTGCTAGCCATGCAAGAGGAACTCAATCAATTTGAGCGCAACCAAGTTTGGCACCTTGTTCCTAGGCCTCATATAGACCAATAATTGATACTAAGTGGATCTTTAGGAACAAGATGGATGAGTCCGGAAATGTTATTAGGAATAAAGCTAGGTTAGTAGCCCAAGGTTACACTCAAGTTGAAGGAATTGACTTTGAGGAGACGTTTGCACCCGTAGCACGGCTTGAAGCCATACGGATGACACTAGCTTTTGCATCTTTTAAAATTTTAAACTTTTTCAAATGGATGTGAAAAGTACATTTTTGAATGGTTTTATTAATGAAGAAGTTTATGTTGAACAACCTCCCGGTTTTGTTGATCATATTCATCCTAATTTTATTTTTAAACTTGATAAAGCTTTGTATGGATTGAAACAAGCTCCAAGAGCTTGGTATGAAAGGCTTTCTAGTTTTCTCATTTTAAATGATTTTGTTAAAGGCAAAGTAGACACAACTCTTTTTACTAAGCATGTTGATAATGACATTTTAATTGTACAAATTTATGTTGATGATATAATCTTGGATCTACTAATGAGTTTTTATGCAAGGAGTTTTGAAAAGGTTATGCAATGTGAGTTTGAAATGTCTTCCATGGGTGATTGAATTTCTTTCTTGGACTCCAAATCAAGCAATTGCAAGATGGGAATTTCATATGTCAAGCCAGGTATGCAAAGGAACTCGTAAAGAAGTTTGGACTTGAAGGCTCAAAAGTTTGCAACACTCCCATGGCAACTACAACCAAGCTTGATAAGGATGACCAAGGTAAATGTGTTGATATTAAGTTATATAGAAGCATGATAGGAAGTTTGTTGTATTTGACGGCAAGTAGGCCGGACATCATGTTTAGTGTGTGTCTTTGTGCTAGATTCTAATCGTGTCCTAAAGAGTCCCATCTTATTGCGGTAAAACGCATCATTCGTTATATTAAGTGCACAATTGGAATGAGTCTATGGTATCCAAAAACCGGAGATTTCTCAATGACGAGTTATTCGGATGCCGACTATGCGGGTTGTAGAGTAGATAGAAAGAGTACTAGTGGGACATGTCAATTTTTGGTAATTGTCTTATTTCATGGTCCTCTAGGAAACAAAATTTCATAGCTCTCTCAACCGCCGAGGCGGAGTATGTTGCGGCGGGGGCTTATTGTGCACAAGTCCTTTGGATGAAACATACTCTTCTTGATTATGATTTGCATTATAATCATATAAAAATATTTTGTGATAATACTAGTACTATTCACATGACTAAGAATGCAAATCAACATAGTAAGACCAAGCACATTGAGATTAGATATCACTTTCTTAGAGATCATTTTGAGAAAGGTGATATAGATATTGATTATGTTTCCACAGATTTGCCACTTGCCGATATTTTCACTAAACCACTTGATTTTGCTAGATTCTCCTTTATTTGTGGTGAACTAAATGTTTGTGTTATTGAATAAAAATGTTTTTATTACCCTTTCTGATGTATGACAAAAGGGGGAGAATAAGTTTGAGTTTATTACGGTCTTGATTCCAATATAAATTTATATTGTTTTTGTTTTTACAAAGTGTTTATGATTTCTTGTATTTGAATATAAGTGTCTTGCAAGTGTTTAATACCTCATGGTTTTAGTCTCATGGTTTTTGCTTGCATATTACATTATTTTTATTTGTTTAATGTAGCATAATTTGAGGGGGAGCTTACACCTCTCTTTTATTTTTTAACATAGTTTATTTGTTTTGTCATCATCAAAAAGGGGGAGATTGTTGGCCAAAAGGTTACACTCTCTATTTGTTTAGAGTTTTGATGATAACAAAAAAATAAGAGCTATTTGGTACTAATAAGTTTGTTCAAGATAAGTTTCAGGTTTGTACCATGTTTGGAGGCCATTGCTTAACTTTTACAAGAAATTCTAGGTTCATGGACCAAAGAAGGCTTATGGCACATCAAGGAAGGAACATAGAAGAGAAGGCTCTAGCTAGACTTTGCATGACTCAAGACTTCAAGATTGCTCAAAAAGACTTCATTAGATTTGTTTTTAGTTTTATAGTTTTTGTTAAAGAATAGTGAATAGGGTTGAAACTCCATATTCCAACACACACACGTTTTTGCGCACATGCCTTTCCTAGAAATATTCCCTATAAATATATACAAAATATTTTAATACAAAGCCTTTTGATTACAAACTCAATTTTACGTTTTATATATATCTCTAATCAAAACTATTTTGTTAGATTTCAAATCCCTTTCAAAATTATGTTTCAGTTTTGACTTTTGGCTTGAGCCGGTTGACCGACTGGTCGACCGTCACTAAGTCAGGTCAGATCGGTCGACCGACCCAGTCGACTGGACTTCTGGCAGTTTTTGTGCGTATCCGTGTGCATGTTTCCCGGTCGACCGGGCGGTCGACCGAAGACCTTCAGTCGATCGGGCGGCTGGCCGACTGAAGTGGTGTTACTCTTTGTTTGTTTCGGTCGACCGGGCGGTCGACCGAGAGCCTGCAACGGCTCTTTTGTTTGAACCCCGGTCGACCGAGATAGTCATTTCAGCCATAACGGCTAGTTTTTAAACACGTTTTAAATTTATCTTTTTCTTCTCTAAAGTGCTTAAATGATACTTTCTGGGTCTAATACTTCCTAATTAGCATTATGAGGGTTTACTCTTTAATCCCTAGCCCTCTCCTATAAATAGGGGTGATTAGGGAGAGGTTTCACACAACAAGCATTTACAAAAAATTTCAAAAGTTTTCCAAGGCTTTCAAAAGAGTTTTGTCCTTGATTTTTGTGCTGAAGAATCTCTCATCGCTGAAGTTTTATTTTCTAAACTCTCTCAAGTTCATTTCCTTTTTCCACTTACAATATTTGAGCTTCAATTCTAACCATTATTCTACAGGGTTCTTGTAAGGGAAAGAGGCTTTTGCAAAAGATAGTTTGTAGTCTTTTGATCACCAAGAGAGAACTTGTACTTGAGATTGTGGAGTTGGGTACTCCGGTGTGATTGTAATTCTTTGTGAAGTTATAGTGGTTAGAAATCCTTCTGGGTGAAGGCGGGGACGTAGAGCTGGGTGCTCGAACCTCGAAAAAATTCTCGGTGTTTGCGTTTGGTTTACTTGCTCTTATTCCTTGCTTTACTTTCATTGCTCTTATTTCTTGTTTTCTACATTCATTGCTATATTCAATTGTTTCATATTCATATTTTCAATCTTATACTCATACAACAAGATTGCATTGCGCACCTCCAACTCATATCTAGAGGAATCAGGAGGAAAAGGTTCAGAGCCCTTCACGGGGTATTCGGCTTCTAGTCTTGTTTTGGGTTGATTGTTGCATCATATTTTTTTTTGTGCATTGATTAGCATTATCACCTATTCACCCCCCCTCTAGGTGATTTCATAAAAATCAACACATATTACAAACATGTGAACTTTTTTTTTGAGATATAAAATATATTTCTTGAAATAAAACATAATTTTCAAATACTAAACTTGTAAATAGAAAATCATATTTTTCTAAAAACTTTCATAAATAAAAAATAAGTTTCTCAAATACATTTAAAGTTCAATATGTATGGATAATATCTAATACACATATAAAATAAAATAAACTTATTTTTGATAATATATACTCATAAAATTAACTTTTGATAAACACAAAACTTAAACTCATCAAAATAAGTATCTATGAACAAATCAAGCTCTAATACGTGTGGATAGAATCCAACACTTATTTTAAACTATAAAACTTATTCTTTTGAGATATAATAGTATAAACACAAGATATGAGTTTAAAATATAAAGATAAAGTCTTTTACAAAATGATATAGTTAAACTCAATCTTGTGAAAGACAAACACCAAAATTGTTGTTCTTGAAAACTATATGAAACTTTGTTGTGTGTGAAAGTGCTAAAGCTTGAGCAATCATAGCTAATCTATTCTTTAATATAAATCTAAACTTGCAAACTCTCTTAACTCAAGTTTTCTTCTTGAATAAATCTTCTTCCCCAACTTGATCCAAACTTGATGTCATCGAGCTAGACTCCTCCTTGAGTATTTGATGCGATTTTAAGCTCGAGCTCTTGAATCAATACGTACTAGCTTGAAAACTTGACTTTGAATATTTTGTTGAAGCTAAACTTAAATAATACAAGATTATTAGTACTATAATTACATGAGTTAATCATCATCAAAACTAGAGTAAGAGACCTTTGGACCAACAATCTCCCCTTTTTTGATGATGACAAAATTCATGGAGTTATACATGCATGAATTAGTGAAAAACTTATAAAAACTCCTCCTTAACTCATACATAGAAAATAGAACATATAGATATTCAGTAAAGCTCATAACAAAACATTAAACATAAATATATATGTACAAACATGAAACATGCATGTGTAAATCACCTAGAGGGGGGGGGGTGAATAGGTGATGGCTAATCTAATGGTCACTTAATGCCAAATGATGCAAATAATGCGGAAGCTAAAAAAAATATGACCTAATTAAATCTTTTTACACTAAACACTATGTATAACACAAGAGTGTAGCCGAATTCCCTTTGCAAGGCTCTGGACTAAACCCCTCTTGATTCCCCTTGAATGGGTTGAGGTGCCGCGTTGGCTCTCTTAGTTGAATACAAGTGTTAGCAACAATCCCACGCAAGTATATAACAATTAAGCACAAGGTATATCAAGCATGTAAAAGTAAAGACAATGTAAGTAATGCAAGATATAAAAGAGACAAAGAGAGAGAGAGAGATAGAGTGAGCAATCGCAAACACAAGGGTATGTTTCGAGGTTCGAGCACACTTGCTCTACATCCCCGCCTTCGACACACGAAGGATTTCCACTATGCAAGATCCCAATGGATCTCTCCTCGGTGCCGCAACACCTACAAGCCCTCGGACTCTCTAGTCCCTTACACACCGCAAGCCCACCGGCTCGCCGAGGCCGCACCTCGTACAACAAGTCCGCACCCGAACTCGAGACAACGACGAGCACACTTGCCCGTCTCCTCAAAGAACAAAGAAAAGATCTTTGGTGATCACAACTCTTTGATCACCTAAAGAACTCTCACTACAACACACCTATAGGATGTATAATCAATGGATAGCTCAAGTGTGTGTGAGAAAAACAAGGATGTGAAAGGTGGAGGAAACTCAAAGAAATCTCTTTTACACTCTTGATAAAATCTTCCCTTTAGATAGGAAATATTTGCTCACTATTTTGTGGAGAAAACTTTTGAAAATGACTAGGAAAAACTGCTCTAAGTCTCCCAAAAATCTTGGCTCAAAACAATGACCAAACCCCTTTTATGGAGGTCAGAAAAATCTGACCGTTGGGGTCTGTCAGAGCTGCGGTCGACCGGCCGGTCGACCGCCAACGGTCAAAAATCCGACCGTTGGAGCTTCCGGTCGACCGCCCGGTCGACCCAGAAATCCAGAGAGCAGAACTCTCTGCAGCGCGGTCGACCGTCCGGTCGACCGGACCACTGTGCTGACAGACATGCACAAGTCTGTGCACGTCCGGTCGACCGTGGGTCGACCGGCCCTTGGTTCGGTCGACCGCCCGGTCGACCGGACTGGCCTGTCAGCCAATTTCAGGCCTGGAAAACTGGTATAAAAAAAACTTTATTTTAACATCTTTTAACACTTATAAAAATTCCATAAACTTGTTTAACATTCTATATTGAAAACCAAACTTGTGATAAAAATTTTCAAGACATATATCAACATATTCATATCATTTCAGCGTCTTGCAAATTTTATCAAAAATCAAAACATGTATTTTTCAAACTTGGTTTTCATAACTTCACAAAGTATAAAAACAAGATATTTGATTTCATTTAAAGCATAGTGTGTATGGATATGATCCACTACACAATCATAATGTAATATCTATGTTTTGACATTAAGCTCTAAACTTGGTTATAGTTGAAAAGATATACATGATAGAAATACCAAAAACCAAGGTATAAATTTTGTCACAAAGAAAAATCTTTTCTAACTACAAAATCTTTTATGAAAACAATTCTAAATCAAGAGTGTGTGTGCATGGTATACTTGAACAATCCACCAACTATCTATCCTTTACATTTTTAACTAAAATAAAAACAAAATCTTATACCTAGACACAAGTCTTCATCTTCTTGAAGTCTTCACTTGAAGTCTTCTCATTTTCTTGACTTGGTCCAAGCTTGATCCAAAAGCTCCTTGGATCACACCGTGCTAGCTCCAAATCTTGATATTTTGTCCTTTGTTGAGCTATGCACCTACTAAGATCTTGATAATGAATCTGTCACTAATTATACACAAGATCATTAGTAAACATAACTTCATGAGTTGATCATCATCAAAACTAGGGTGATAGGCCTTGGGCCAACAATCTCCCCCTTTTTGATGATGACAAAACTCATGGAGTTATATATGCATGGATTAAAGTAAAGCTTCAAGGAAGCTCCCCTTAACTCATGCATACCAAATAAATAATAATATATGACAATGAAGCTCATAAATATGTATGCAAATGATGGAGATGAAACAAAAAAATCTTTTCCTCCTATTTGCAAAACAAAACATATATGCATAAATAACAAGGAAGACAAATACTACTCCCCCTTAAGCAATGAAAACATGCATATATATATACTCAAATACTTCTCCCCCTTTTTGTCAATCATCAACAAAGGGTTCAAAGTAAAATCAAATCAAACAAATTTTTCTCCCCTTTTTGTCAAAAACAAAAAAATAAAGAAGGGGTAATACAAGTCAGTCAATAAAGATTTATATGTGATATACATCCATGAAGAGGAAGACGCTAAGTTAGCTTCCCTACACATATGTATTTCATGAAGAAGGGATGACAAGCCCTAACTCACATAACACATATTATGTAATGCATAAGAGGAGATGTGAAGCTCCCCCTACAACGTATATCATATAAAGAAGAGTTGTCAAGCTCCTCAATTTATAATATACTCAACATGAATCCATATGTAAGAGAGATGTTAAGCTCTCCTTGCATATAGGAAATACAAATCAAAAAATTTTGAATTTTCCTTTATCAAAACAAAATTTTGAACTTTTCTTAATAACACATTTTGAGATATCAACATATATTTTTTTATTTTGATATCAATAGAAATTTTTTTTTTTATTTTTCATCATAAACTTTGTGCTTTTAAAAAATGTGAGCCAATTGTGAGTTAAGCACATGGAAATCATATATATGTATGAGAAATGAGTATACCAAGTGAAATTGAAACATACATATATATAAGAAAACAAAATATGAGAGTATATACAAAATAAGTTCATATTGATACCAATTGAAACGAGTACGAATCCTTCAAGCAAGGAATAAAGCAAAAAGTTTTTTTTTTTATGAAACACAAGTAAATCACATGGCACTAAAAACACTCTAATATCCATGAAGTCCATAAAATTTTCAAAAGAGGTGAGTGCACTAGTGTTATGTGGAACATGGTATCATGAAAATGTCAATAAAGCTCAATATTTCTTAAATAAGAAAACAAGAAAATCATCACAAAATTTTTTTATTAAAAAAAATATATTTCAAGATATATGTATGTTTTGACAACACAATAAGTATACATACATATCTCTTAAACACAATTGAGTCCATATAATTAGATTTGCATTAAAGGCAATGACTCAAGAGGTATACATGTATATCTTAAGGTTGGCAAATACACATATACATGAAATGAAAAACACATGATCATAAATCAAATCCAAAAAGAGAATACAAGTTTAAAAATGTATGTATCATCAAAACTAAGCAATAAAAGCACATTTCATGGGTTCAAATAAGCATTCAAGCACAAATATAAATAGATTTATTTGTGGCCTACAATATGTTCAAGTATAAATCCTAGTGTTGATAAAACTAACATATAAACTAATATTCAAATCATGAAGCATCAAATTTTGAGAAAAATAGAATCATGTGTCAATCTTAAAATTATTTGAAGAATAAATAACTAGTATAACTTGTTTTTGAAAAGTTAGTTAAGATCCTTCAAATATATCAAATCTTATGTTTTTCATAAACATAACTAGATACATAAAAATTTTAAGCACTCATAGTCTATAAGGCTCAAAATTGTTTTAATAAAAATGTGAGTGTTAAATGATCATGTAAATAGCATTTTTATGAAAATAGTCAATGAAGCTCATAAGTCACATTTTTTTTAACAAAAATACGAAAAATCATTTTTAATCAAAAACATTAATCATCATGGTATATGTATGATTAATCTAATCCTAACAATACACATACATATCCAAATCTAAAAGAGTCTATTAATGATGTTTGCATGAAGGCAAGAGACTCACGGGTATACATGTATATTTATTAGATTTGAATTAAAAATACATATACATGAAGTAAAGCATAAAAGTAGGTAAAACATGTATAAATAAGAATCATCAAAACTAGATTATACATATGCATATAGTGAATTCAAATGAGCATGAAGTTCAATCATATATGAATCAATTGTAATTCACTAATTGTATATGTATACATGCATATTTTGATAAAATCTTCATTTAAACATGTAAATACCACATGAAGCACACAAAAATATGAACATGCTATATGATATATGAAATTAAAAGCATGTGCATAAAAATAGGAGTTTAGAAATTGTTACCAACTCCAAAGCTCCAAATATGGTGGTTGTCCCACCAAGCTCCTTGATAGCGATGCATCCAAAAGTATGTCCATCAAGTCTATTGCATTCACTACCAAGGCACCAATCCTCTCACGTCTTGTGAGAGCCCTCACCTACATCACAAGCAAATGGTGGGGGTTTTGGTACCCATATTTTCTTGGGTTCTATGGGGTTAGTCTTGTAAGGAACCCAAAATCTTTTATAATTAGCAAAATTTAAAGAATTAATATTATCATAACAAAACTTTGCTAAATGGCCTTTGCGGCCACAATGTGTACATATGTACACCTTAGTATGCTTATGTGTAGGAGTGTGATCATGTTGTGCAACATAAGCATGATGATGAGAGTGATGTGCATGAATGTGTGGAGTTTGTTTCTTTGAAAACATTGACTCCAACCTAGAATGATGAAAAGCACAAGAGTTCAAAGTTGAACTCAAACCATCCATTTTATTTTTTAAATCTTTAATCTCATTAGTAGTGGCATGAAAAGCATGATGAGATAAAGAATCACTTTTCTTTTTCTTTTGTGAAACAAAATCTTTTTCTTTTTCAACAAATTTTCTTTTCAAAGTAATGTTTTCTTGAAAAACAACTTCCTTTGTTTTTCCACCAAATCAATTTTATTTTTCAAAGACATATTTCCTTCACATAAATCATTCAATTTTGACATGAGGGAAACATTCTCATTTTTCAAATCATTGTTTTCTTTTTCTAAGCATGTCATTTTATTTTCTAAAGAATCTTTTTCATTAAGCATGGCATCAAAATTCTTTTTCAAATTATTGTTATCTTTTTCTAAACATGCAATGTTAGATTTAAATGTATCATGTTCTACATGCATGCAAGCAATATTCTTTTTCAAATTTTTATTTTCTTTCTTAATCATGTCATACTTTTCAAGCAATAGATGACAAAAGGTAGTAAGCTCATCATATGACATGTCATCATCATCGGATTCGGAATTTACCTCAAGGGGGTTATCCCCTTGGACCATGTAGCACTTGTTGGAGGTGTCGCTTCCAACATCCGAGTTACTCCCCGCATAGTATAGATCCTTTTCGCCAGGGAGGTGATGATGTTCCATACTACAAAAGCCGATTCAACATTAGAAACCCTAGATAAATAATCATCATTTAGGGTTGACTTGATAGCATGAAGGGCTTTTGCATTAACCTCAAAGTACTTGCTATTATTAAAATATGAATCATTAGTAGTAGCAAGATATACATGAATGCCTAAGACCTTGAGGTACAATGACATCTTAACCTTCCAAATTTGGATGTTAAGGATGTCAAAAGTGGGTGGTGACATGAAGTCCATGGTGTGGTACAAAATCTTGTGATTAGCCTAAAATGAGGATCTTTACTCTAGGTTGTTAGACCCAATATCAAGAGCACCAAGCTCTGATACCAATTGTAAATCACCTAGAGGGGGGGGTGAATAGGTGATGGCTAATCTAATGGTCACTTAATGCCAAATGATGCAAATAATGCGGAAGCTAAAACAAATATGACCTAATTAAATCTTTTTACACTAAACACTATGTATAACACAAGAGTGTAGCCGAATTCCCTTTGCAAGGCTCTGGACTAAACCCCTCTTGATTCCCCTGAATGGGTTGAGGTGCCGCGTTGGCTCTCTTGGTTGAATACAAGTGTTAGCAACAATCCCACGCAAGTATATAGCAATTAAGCACAAGGTATATCAAGCATGTAAAAGTAAAGACAATGTAAGTAATACAAGATATAAAAGAGACAAAAGAGAGAGAGAGAGAGAGATAGAGTGAGCAATCGCAAACAAAGGGTATGTTTCGAGGTTCGAGCACACTTGCTCTACATCCCCGCCTTCGACACACGAAGGATTTCCACTATGCAAGATCCCAATGGATCTCTCCTCGGTGCCGCAACACCTACAAGCCCCGGACTCTCTAGTCCCTTACACACCGCAAGCCCACCGGCTCGCCGAGGCCGCACCTCGTACAACAAGTCCGCACCCGAACTCGAGACAACGACGAGCACACTTGCCCGTTCCTCAAAGAACAAAGAAAAGATCTTTGGTGATCACAAACTCTTTGATCACCTAAAGAACTCTCACTACAACACACCTATAGGATGTATAATCAATGGATAGCTCAAGTGTGGTGTGAGAAAAACAAGGATGTGAAAGGTGGAGGAAAACTCAAAGAAATCTCTTTTACACTCTTGATAAAATCTTCCCTTTAGATAGGAAATATTTGCTCACTATTTTGTGGAGAAAACTTCTGAAAATGACTAGGAAAAACTGGCTCTAAGTCTCCAAAAATCTTGGCTCAAAACAATGACCAAACCCCCTTTTATAGAGGTCAGAAAAATCTGACCGTTGGGGTCTGTCAGAGCTGCCGGTCGACCGGCCGGTCGACCGCCAACGGTCAAAAATCCGACCGTTGGAGCTTCCGGTCGACCGCCGGTCGACCCAGAAATCCAGAGAGCAGAACTCTCTGCAGCGGTCGACCGTCCGGTCGACCGGACCACTGTACTGACAGACATGCACAAGTCTGTGCACGTCCGGTCGACCGTGAGTCGACCGACCCTTGGTTCGGTCGACTGCCCGGTCGACCGGACTGGCCTGTCAGCCAATTTCAGGCCTGGAAAACTGGTATAAAAAAAACTTTATTTTAACATCTTTTAACACTTATAAAAATTTCATAAACTTGTTTTAACATTCTATATTGAAAACCAAACTTGTGATAAAAATTTTCAAGACATATATCAACATATTCATATCATTTCAGCGTCTTGCAAATTTTATCAAAAATCAAAACATGTATTTTTCAAACTTGGTTTTCATAACTTCACAAAATATAAAAACAAGATATTTGATTTAATTTTAAAGCATAGTGTGTGTGGATATGATCCACTACACAATCATAATGTAATATCTATGTTTTTGACATTAAGCTCTAAACTTGGTTATGGTGAAAAGATATACATGATAGAAATACCAAAAATCAAGGTATAAATTTTGTCACAAAGAAAAATCTTTTCTAACTACAAAATCTTTTATGAAAACAATTCTAAATCAAGAGTGTGTGTGCATGGTACACTTGAGCAATCCACCAACTATCTATCCTTTACATTTTTAACTAAAATAAAAACAAAATCTATACCTAGACACAAGTCTTCATCTTCTTGAAGTCTTCACTTGAAGTCTTCTCATTTTCTGACTTGGTCCAAGCTTAATCCAAAAGCTCCTTGGATCACACCGTGCTAGCTCCAAATCTTGATATTTTGTCCTTTGTTGAGCTATGCACCTACTAAGATCTTGATAATGAATTGTCACTAATTAAACACAAGATCATTAGTAAACATAACTTCATGAGTTGATCATCATCAAAACTAGGGTGATAGGCCTTTGGCCAACAACATGTATAAACTTTACATATTCTCTCCCCCTTTTATCAATTCATCAACAAGGGTAAACAAAATATAGTAAATGGATATGCGATATAAATCTATGAAAAAGGAGATGTTAAATTAACTCTCCCTGCATATATGCATTACATGGAGAAGGAATGACTAAATCCTAACCCATATAAGTGTAATATATAATGTATAAACGGAGATATTAAGCTCCCTTTACACATGTGTATGATATAGAGAAGAGAGGTCAAATCTTCTTTATACAATACACTCATCATAAATTTACATATAGAAGAAACGTTAAATTAACTCCCCTTTCATATAGGCAATACATATCAAAATAATAGATACTGATTAAAAATTTTTGAAATTTGGTAAAGACTTACCTCATCTTGAAGGCGAGCAAAGCATGACAAATAATATCTTCCCTGTTTTTGATTTGCACTATAAATTAAGGCAAACTAAACTAACAAAAGAACAGTTATCCAGCACCATAAGTCATCAAGAGCACTTGCAATAGCAAGGCAGGTTCGAAGCTATAAGTTTCATTTAGATTATCATCAAAACTCGATAAAAGAAGAGTAAGAGAAGAAGAAGAATATAAAAGCGTAACTGTAATTAATAAAGTTAAAATGAAAGAAAAAAGAATTACTTACATCGGTGTCATCCTCAGTACAAACATTACTCTGATTCCTCCATGAAACTCTTCTCTAGTCTTAGTTACATAAAAAAATAAAAAATATATAAATAAAAAGTAAAAACCTAAGTTATACACGAAAGTACAATTAGACCTATGCTTTCTGCTGAATCTTCCCTGTAGCCTCTGAATTGTAAGTATTTATAGTAAAACTAGAAAGAGGGAGAGAGTCTGAAGATAAGGGGAGCAAACACTCCCCAGATATTATAATATTGCAGCGGATCCATAAGGAATGCGGCGATTCGCGGCAATTCTGGCCAGATGGCTAGATCCGGGGGAGGCTGTGTGTTTGCATATATTATCCTCTTGGTTTCTCCGTTTGAGCTCTGGATTTAATGATATCCTCCTTAATCTTTGAGCTAACCAAATAGATCTATGTAAATCTGAATTTAACTAGTTTATATTTGGTATTATCTCATCGGTTTCTATTTCGTGCTATTTCACTGATTTGCTCTGATCTTTAGCTGAACATTTGTTCCAATCCTTGATCTTGATTTAATCTGAATTTCAATGGGCTTTTGGCTCGTTTTCTCTTCCATTTCCTTTAGTAAAGCCTGCACAAATTAAATGATAAAAATAATAAATAGTAGAGTTTATTTAAGATAAAATATGAAGATGTGACAATGAATATGTAATATTAGTGACAAATCACACCCTCACACCTATCTTTTACTTGTCCTCGAGCAAAATAAGTAAAAAATAAAACAGAGCCAACCTAGTCTAACTCACTTTCATAGGAATCACAGTTGCACTTAGCATGTGCAACAAGTTGTTAAACCCTAGGCTATCTCTAGAGGACGACTTTATCTCATGAGGGTTTTTAGTGGATTCCACCCACAAAATTCATAAAGAAAAAGAAACAAAGTGTTAGTATTTTGAAAAAGCATTTTGAGAAAGAGAGAAAATATTTGAAGTATTATTGTAAGAGTTCAAGTAATCTATAAGTTTATAAAAAAATTTAATTTTGATTCCTAAACCTAGTCTCTACTCAAAAAACTTGTTATCAATCAAGATAAGTAGTCAAACTATATCTCTCATCTAGAGTATTACCGCCCTAAGTCATATTCACCGTTGTGACAGTGAAATTTTTTATTCAGAATTCTTTAGCTCTAACTCTTATGCCTTATTTTTCATATTTTTGGTGGTATTATCTTTCAATTCTATTAGGCTTTAATCTGCTCATGTAATGAGCCTTTAGTCGGTGACTCCCAAACTGGATGGTATTAAAACACCGGGTGGAAAAAAACGCCCCAAGGACTTAAGGACTCGAGCAAATAAGGCCAAAAATAAAGATTGTTATTTGTAAGATGGAATCCGCTTTCATACGTGAATACTTATACTTTATGCGGCATTAATACACAGCTTAATCAGAGAATTTTTGATATATATAATTTTTTCTTTCTCTTTTTTTATAAGGCATAAGAATCTTTATTTTGAAACCCTAAATGTGTAAGTATATAAAGTATGCATATTCATGAAGGTAAAAATAGATACTAAATTATTTTTTCAATTTTCTTCCTTACCCTAAAATCAAATAAATAATCTTATTTTGACCAAATATAAGAAATTCTAATTATGATCTCCTATTCCTTAAAATTACTTAATTTAGAAATAGGTCAAAATATTGTTTCTTTTTTCAAAAAGTTTTAAAAGTAAAGAAAATGTTAATTTTTTGTTTTTATAAATAAAAAGAAAACCTATGTTATATTAGAAACCTCACCCCACACCTATCTCATGCCTTGTTCTACATGTATGAATGAATGCATAAATGCATGAAATAAAAGAAAGGAAAGGAAAATGTTAGCTTAAGGTGATGGTTCCGGTGGTGGTCTGATTGGGCCAATCGTTGCTACCCAATCAAGATAATGTGGTGGTTCATGGAACTCACTTTTATTGACCTCTTTTCTATTTACATATTTATAATCCCCAATATGAATAGGATCATGCAAGATTCTATCATGAACATTATTCCCTTTACATGATCAATCTTGAAAAATCATCACGGAGTCATCATGGTCTATACCTATGTCCAACAAAAGAATATGACTTGGTAGAATAGTTGACTTGGGTTTAAAAGTGATAGGTTCGGGAACCATTACTAACTCGGAAAAGTTAACTTTGGGTTCGAGAGTCGGTTTTAGTTCAAGAGTGAATCTGATTCAAAAATTTTAATTTCACATTCTTTTTGCATCAATGAAATGTGACATCAAAAGAGGTGGTTCAATTTTAAAATCTATGGATACATGAATCAATGTGGCTCAAAAAATAAGTCCAACTTGGGTAAGGTTACCATAGTCATCATAGATTCAAAAGCTGGAATTAAATCACAAAGTTGTGGGTCAGGGTCACATTCATGTTCAAGTTCAATTTCATTGAAATGAAAACTTTCTAATTTATCAATGGGTGATATTGGTCAAGTTTAAAGTTTTGTGGTAGAATTGAATCTTGGTTAAAGTCTTCAAGATACCTGATTCTTGGTTTTCATCAATATAACTAGAAGTGTCGGGAATAGTTAAAGTTTGGTAGGGAGAGTTTCTTATCCTACGTATGTTTTCCAATCGACTAAGTCATACTTCTGTCATATTGAAAGAATCGCTTTAGAATTGAATCATAGATTCCATACACTTTTCTAAGTCAGTATGTTCTTCTTGTTGTGGGACTTGAAAAATAGAGTAAGCAAATGGATTTGAAAGTTTTGATGGGATTTCGAGTCTTCTAGATTTTAAATTTGCTACTCGATCTCTTCTAAAGCTTCCATCCTCTTTTCCCAGTCAATGGTTTTCTATTGGTAGCTCGGGAAAAGAGTATATGAAGCTAGATGTTGGTAAGGTGGTTGACCATATGATTTATAGGAGTTGTATCCCCACTGACTCTGTGAAGAGTGGTGATGATTGTTTCAGTCTTATTCATAATATTGGGACTAGGGCATATATTGATTCAGATAAGACCAATCTGACATACTGGTTGGTTAGAGTTATGAAATATCAGATTGATAATATCCTAGTCAAAAGAGGTCGGGGTGTTGTATGGATCACTATATGTATTGGAATAATTATAATTGTAATTTATATCATAATATGCAAAAAAAACAAGCAAGCAAGCAAACAAACAAACAAAAAGAAAAAAAAATCTAGCCTAAACTAGGATAGACCTCAGATCTAGACGACTCCTAACTGGTTAGACTGTCCATGGGGGGTATATTGCATAATCTAACCACAAGTTAATCAGTCAGGTAGGGCAAGACTAGTGGGAGGTATTCGTGCCTGAGCAACGGGCCTAATTGTGTCAAACCACTGTTCTTCGAGGCTTCGCCTCTCAGTCCCTAACCTTTGACACCGATTTGGCAAGATTCAAATTCTAAAACTTCCCCTTTAGGGCAGTCTCCTACTGAATCTGAGATGTCCCTAGGGTCAACATCTACTCAGTTTTAAGTTAAGTTGGGCTAGTGAGTGAGGAGATTGTTTGTGGGCTAAGGAAGGGTAATGACTTCCCCACCTTATCTTGTTTATAAGACAAACCCTTAATTCAGTTTAGTGCAGTATACAAGTATATTGTAAAAAAGTAACATTCAAATAATATTTCATACAAAATAAATCTTATACTAAATGCTATGCACACACAATGACTCCAACTCTCTTAAAGTAAATAAAAAATGTAACGAAATAGACACATGCCTAAATGCAAGTCTAAACGTTTTTTTTAGCATTACCAACAACAATTTATTATGAGATTAGAAAAGTATGTACAATGAGTTAAACAAGAAAATAAATAGCTACAGAAACTTAAACTTACAACTAACCAACCTGCAAAAAATACAAATTAGTAGTTCACTTAGATTGCCACGGGAATGCGGCAAATCTGAGGGCTTTCGGGCTCTGCTTTCTTGAGCAGAGTCTAGGGCCACTTATACGTCCACTGTAGCAAAAATTTCCTTGATGTCTCCCCTGTACACAAGAATAGAAAAGAAAGTTAACTAATTGATCGAGTCACTTATATTGCATATATGATATCACATTCCTATATTTATTATCTAATAAATCATGTATTTTGTCTTATATTCTTCTTTATAAA
>JAVJIF010027115.1:0-60544 GCA_038442645.1 Agave tequilana
GCAGAGTCGATGAAGAAGACAAGGACGAATCTGAAGCCTTGGAGCTGATTCTCTTCCAAGTTAGCGAGTGCCACTCTATATGGTGCCCAATCTTCAAACTCAAATTTCAGTTTTCGTCTCAATCAAATTTGGTTATTTTCCTAATTTTCGCCTTCGTTGTTTGATTGGATTTATGCAGATAGCCCCGAGGATGAGCGCCGCTTCTTATAGGTGAGAACAGGATTTGTTGATGCCCAATTCAAAATTTGCAAGAAAGATTTGGTTTTGCATGATGTGGGTTGTTGTGAGAACTGTTAAAAATAATGCTGTGAATGGAAATAGGGGATTTGGGCAATTTGGATTTCAGTCCTTTACTACTTGTTGCAAAATTGGGAAAAAAGATTAGGTCTTGATTATTGGTGTTTTTTGAACTAATTCACAATGTGAGATTATGTTCAACTCTGGGTGTTGTACGGAATTGTTCACTAAGTTCTCTTGTTTCGCGATGGTTTTGGTAGCTCACAATTAATGTGCCTCCCTATTTCTAGTTGAAATCAGTGGAGTTGGAGATGAATGTACTTGAGGGATCATGGGCTCTCAGCTTGTATACAATGATCGAATAAACTTTTATTGCTGCTGTAGAGTTTGGAGTTGGGGTTGAATTGAGGTTAAGAGTGGTGTGAACAAAGAGTACAAAAACATTTTCTTGTTTTGGGGTTAAGTAAAGTTGTTGTGAGTAATTTGTTGGTCAATTTTGATTTGAAACTTTTTCTTTTTTGGTAATGTTTTGTCACTCCTCTTGGTGATGTTGTAGCCTCTCAGGGAGGGCTTGACAATATGACGAGGATATTTATACCTTGGTTAGGAAGAGAGAGCTCCCAACTTGCATGTTTACGAAGACAGAAAATGTAGTTTCAGAGGTAGCTAATAGTATGCAACAACGTGGGATCAGATGAGGGACTTGATAAGATTGTGACATAGACAAATGTGTAGAAATCTTGTTCCATAATAATTTTCTACAGAGAAAATTCAAGTAGGTTGAAGTTGTTCCTTGAGAAGATCGTGGTTCATATTGGAAGTTCTCATTGGTTCAAAGTTTGTTTAGGACACCAGGAGGATTTAGGCAGACAATTTGTCTTTCTCCATCTGCAACAGTGTCTAAAATGTTAAAAGTTGGTGTTATTACTACTTGATAAGTACTACCAATATGTGGATAGAGAGCTCTCATTTATGTATCTGTCATCAATGACAAAAATGTGATGATGTGAAACAGTTTAGTTGATAACTGTAATTACTTTCCGTGCGGGCTTTTAGAAGTGAGAAGGTAACTAAGAATAAATTCCATATCAATCTTCAGTTTTTTTTTTCTCCAGGTACCAAGGCCTGGACATAGTAGAAGCATAAAGCTACACATATTTATATCATGACTTATGGCCTTGAGAGAACATCTAGATGGAAGCAACTCCTTTTTTTTTTGGTTTGCTTCTAAGGTTATACTAACTGACAACTTTTTGTTCCTCAGCCTCCTTTGTCTGTTCACCAGCTGCAATTTTGACTGCTGATTGCAAATCTAGATGAAGAAGCAATGTTGGGAATTTAAAGTATTCCTCACCAAAGAAGTTAATCTTTTTCTTTATCTTGGTATAATGGAATTGGAAACCATCATCCTCCGTGTTTCTGTTTTTGTTTAGTATTTTCTGTATTGCTTTTCGAGGTATGGGCTTGAAGATTGTTGCGTGTTTGCTTATATATACTATTTAACACATTTGCACAGGAAGAGACTCATTGTGCAATGGGTAGAGTGAGGGAGAATTGAGGTAGGGGAAGGACACACTCTCTCAGATATATTTAACAGAGCATCACAAATTTTATTTCTGATTTTGTAGAAAGTAAATGTTTTTTTTTCTTAGTTTCCAATCATCTTTGAGAAGTTGGTAAAAGATCATCTCGGCAATGCAGATCAGCATAACCAATAGTCAAATTATTAAAAGGTCGTTAAGCCCTGGCTTTCGCTATGCCCGCATTGGAACATGTTAGCCGCCACTTTAAAATTCAGAAGATTTGACATTGTAAGTATCATCTTCTTATGCGGATACTTATTGTCATCATTAATATTTTAGTGATAATTTTTCATTAAGTCATAAAAAAATTTAGTTTCTGATTTTTTTAAATTTTTTTTACTATTTTTATTTTCAAAAATTATGTGACTTTTTGCTGCTACAGTCCACTAAAGCCTAAGCCCCGCCTTACTGGTTATTGTTTTGTTCCCTCTTTAACTTTATCACCCATAGGAATCAAGGGCTTTGAGTTCTAATCCTCTAAATGCGTAGGGACTTCTGAATAATTTCATGTCCTGGTTAGTAAATAACTTGGAAATTGAAACTATTATAGGAGGGACAAGATAGCAATAATATCAGAAGAATTGTTCATCCTTTATATATATAATATATATATATATATATATATATATATATATATTATATATATATATATATATATATATATATATATATATATATATATATATAGGAAATTGAAACTATTATAAGAGGGACAAAAGCATTTTGACAAACCAGCATTAGAGAGCATACACTGAGCTCTCTCCAGCAGTGTCCTGTTCATCCTTTCTGCAACTCTATTCTGCTATGGTGTGTACCGAACTGTACGATGCCGCACAATTCCTTCATTTTTGCAGAATTGATCAAACTCCATGGAACGAACTCCATTCCATTGTCAGTCCTAAGGCGCTTCATCTTCTTTCCTGTTTGCTTTTCGATCATAACCTTCCACTGCTTGAAGGTAGCAAACACATCGCTCTTATGCTTGAGAGAATACACTCAAACTTTTCTGGAATAATCATCAATTAAAGTCAGAAGATAACTAGCTCCACCTTTCGATGGAACCTGAGAGGGATCCCAAACATCTGAATGGATATAGTCTAAGGTGTCTTTAGTCCTGTGAACACCTGTACCAAAAAAACTCTATGCTGCTTGTCAAAAACACAATGTTCACAAAAGTCAAGCTTTTCTGTTTTCTGGCCACAAAGCAAACCTTGCTTACTCAACACATGTAGTCCTCTCTCACTCATATGCCCTAACCGCATATGCCACAAACGAGTGATATTTAAGTCTGGGTCTTCTGACATTGACACAGCGGCATCACCTGTCACCGTGCTACCTTGAAGGATATAAAGGGATTCACCTTCTTTCCTTTCATTACAACAAGAGAGCCTTTACTAACTCTCAAAACTCCACTTTCAACTGAAACTTATAGTCGTTGGAGTTAAGGGTACCCAAAGAAATTAAATTTTTCTTCAAATCCGGCACATGCCGAACATTACTCAACGTTCTAACAATACCTTCATGCATTCTAATATTGATTGATCCAATACCAATTGTCTTGCAGAGCATGTTATTTTTCATTAAGACATTACCACCATCAATTGGTTGGTAAGTCACAAACCAGTCCCTGTGAAGACATATGTGATAAGAACAACCTGAATCAAGAACCCACTCATCTCGTGAGCGGGCATCAAGAACGGTAACTGAAAGAACCTCATGTGATGTGGAGGCTTCTTCTGCAACACTAACAACCGAAGATTTCTCATCTTGAGATTTCCTCCTCACATCTTTTTTTTCTTTGAGCTTAAAACAATCTTTTTTATATTGTCCAACTTATGACAATAGTGACACTCAACATTTTTTCTTAACCTAAATTTAGATCTAGATTTTTCTCGACCCTTCTCTGTACGACCACGGACGAACAAGCCTTCAGCTTGATCCTCACTTCCTACAACTAACACTTTTTGTCTTAACTCTTTAGATGTAAGGTTGATTTGACATCTTCTAAAGAGAGTGTATCTCTACCATAGAGCATACTATTAACAAAATTTTCAAAGGAAGGAGTTAATGAGCATAATAAGATGAAAACTTGATCTTCTTCATCTATTCTAATATCAATATTTTTTAAATCCATGATAATTTTATTGAGCTCATCTAAGTGGTCTTTAATTGACGTACCTTCTTTTATGCGAAGGGCGAAGAGGCGCTACTTCAAGTAGAGCTTGTTGGTCAAGGATTTTGTCATATACAAGTTCTCTAATTTGAGCCACAAACCGGCGACGATATCTTCATCGGCAACCTCCCACAAAACTTCGTCGACTAGACAAAGTTGTATGGCACTGTGCGCATTCACCTCTGGTTCTTCTTTTTCGTCATCGGACATGGATTCCGGCAAATTGTCCTTACCAGATAAGACTTTTAACAAGTCTTGTTGCACCAAGAGAGCCCGCATTTTGACTCTCCACAAACTGAAGCTATTTTTCTAGTCGAATTTCTCCACTTTATATTTTGCCTAAGCCATCTCGAAACCCATAAGAAAATAACACTAGCTCTGATATCAGTTTGTTGTAGCAGTGGGCTTCTAAAGAAAGAGATGACAAGTATAAAGAGAGACAAATAGCAATAAAGCTAATAGAAATAAAGAGAACAACACACCAGTATTTAACGTGGTTCGGTCAATGTGACCTACGTCCACGAGAGAAGACAGCAAGAGAAATCCACTAATCAAAAGGGGAGAATACAAGAGATTACAACTCAAATCTCACTCACCCAAGCCCAATGAAATTCAACTCACTAGAGCTTAACAAAAAAAAGATAATGGCAAGAGAAAGGAGAGGACAATACAATATTTAGCAACTCTCTCTTCTCACTTTCTTGCACTTCAAATCTCATGCAATGTGATGCCTATTTATAGGCAAAACTTCTAAACCCCTTCATCACTTCACCCCACACACACATCAAATCATAGGGCGGCTATGATCTTCATAGGGCGGCTAAGATCTTCATAGTGCGGCTATGATCTTCATAGGGTGGCTATTGATGATTTTTAGGGTAGCTAGAGATTTCATAGGGTGGCTAAGATCTTCATAGATGGTTAAGATCTTCATAGGGTGGCTAATTGATTTAGAGAAAAGGTCTAAGATTATGATTTAGTTTATTCGTTAGACATATCAACAAATTTTCACCTTGTCTTGAATGAATAACAAATCTCTTCACCTTAACTTGAACTCTATCAAGCGTCCTTTGGATTCTTGCTGGCTTCTCTAGCCTCGACGGGCTCAACCTTCACCACTTTGAACACCAAGCAATTCGAGACAGTACTCGAATTTGCGTGAAGGTACAAACTTTGTCATCATATCTGCTGGATTATCTGCAGTACCAATTTTCTTAACTTTGATGACTTCAATTTTTCGAATAAAGTGATCCCTGACATTAATGTGTTTGGTTCTCTTATGATACATCTAGTGCTTTGTCAGATGTATAGCACTTTGACTGTCACAAAACACCATAGTTACTCCTTGGTGTAAGCCGAGATCTTCAACCAAGCCTCTTACCAATAGCTTCTTTCACTGCCTCTGTAACTGTCATATACTCCGCCTCCGTAGTAGACAAAGCAACTGTCGATTGTAGTCGCCTTCCAACTAATGACACTACCTGAAAGAGTGAAAGCATAACCTGTCAGAGATCTCTTCTATCCAAATTGCCCGCAAAATCTGAATCCGAGTATCCAGTAATTTTGCAATCAGACTGTCAAAACACAGACCAATATTAGTAGATCCTTTTAAATATCGCAAAATTCATTTCACTGCCTGCCAATGGCCTTTTCGTGGTCTGTCTATATATTGACTTACGACACTGACTGCATGTGAAATGTCCAGTCGAGTGCATACCATAGCATACGTAATGCTTCTAACTGCACTGGCATAAGGAATATGAGACATGTACTTCTCTTCTTCATCAGTTTGAGGAGACAAATCTGCTGAAAGTCGAAAATGAGCAGCGAGTAGAGTTTTCACAGGTTTGGCATCAAGCATGCCAAATCTCTCCAACACCTTCTCGATGTATTTCTTCTGAGATATGAACAATTTTCCTTCTTCTCTGTTTCTGTGAATTTTCATTCCCAAAATCTTCTTCGCTACTCCTAAATCTTTCATCTCAAACTCTTGTTTGAGTTGAGCTTTCAATTTATCAACTTCAGATATGTCTTTAACTGCAATCAATATGTCATTAACATATAAAACAAATATACAAAAGAACCATCATGAAGCTTCCGATGATAAACACGACTATCATATTTACTCTTAGAGTAACCATGCTTAATCATGGAAGTATCAAACCTCAAATATCATTGCCTAGGTGACTACTTCAAACCATAAAAAGATTTCTTTAACCTGCACACATGGTCTTCTTTGCCTTCAATAACGAATCTTTCTGGTTGATGCATAAAGATTTGCTCTTAAAGCTCGCCATGAAGAAAGGCTATTTTCACATCAAGTTGCTCGAGCTCTAGATCGAACCAAGCAACCATGACTAGCAACACGCGAATAGACGTGTGCTTCACAACTGAAGAGAATACTTCATTAAAGTCGACACCCTTTGTTTGGCTGTAGCCTTTGGCTACCAAGCGTGCTTTGTATCTTACAGACTCAGCACCAGGAATTCCTTCTTTCTTCTTAAAGACCCATTTGCAGCCAATAATTTTCTGTCCCCTGTGCGGCTTTACTAACTCCCATGTTTAGTTCTTGTGAAGAGATTCATCTCTTCAGTCATAGCAACAGTCTATTCTGCAGCTTCATCAGAACTCATAGCCTCATTGTAGGTGAAAGCTCTAGAATCTCAATAGATTCTGTCACACTTAGAGTATAAGTGACCATATCTGCATAGGCATATGCTTAGATGGACGGATCTGCCTTCTTGCTCTCCCGGTGGCAATATTGTACTGTTGCTCTTGCAGTGTATCATCACCCGAAGTTGAACCTTGAGCATTATTGACTGGTTCAACGCGAGTGCTCTCCTGCACTCCTTCTGTAATCTTGCTCTCAAGCTCTACTTGCTTGCTTGCTTGCTCTCTTGAACCTGTAATATCAACAACAGACTCCTTTCCCGTTTGAAGCATATAATTTTCATCAAACGTAACATCCCTACTAATAATAAATTTAGGTGACTTAGGATCAGGACATCACAACCTGTATCCCTTCACCCCAGTAGCATAACCAAGAAATATAGCTTTGTTTGCCTAGGTTCAAGCTTACCATCATTTACATGAAATTAAGCAGGGCAACCAATACTCGTAAATGAGAGTAATTAGCAGGGGTACCGGACCATACCTCTTCAGGAGTCTTAAAGTCAATAGCTGTAGAGGGAGACCGATTTGCCAAATAGCAAGCTGTATTTACTGCCTCAGCCCAAAAGCATTTTGACAAATCAGCATTAGAGAGCATACACCGAGCTCTCTCCAACAGTATCCTGTTCATCCTTTCTGCAACTCCATTCTGCTGTGGTGTGTACCGAATTGT
This sequence comes from Agave tequilana, assembly GCA_038442645.1. NCBI lineage: Eukaryota > Viridiplantae > Streptophyta > Magnoliopsida > Asparagales > Asparagaceae > Agave > Agave tequilana. The sequence continues at coordinate 7,337 of JAVJIF010027115.1, forward strand.
ACGATGCCGCACAATTCCTTCATTCTTGCAGAATTGATCAAACTCCATGGAACAGAAGTCCATTCCATTGTCGGTCATGAGACGCTTCACCTTCTTTCCTATTTGCTTTTCGATCATAACCTTCCACTGCTTGAAGGTAGCAAACGCATCGCTTTTATGCTTTAGAGGATACACCCAAACTTTTCTCGAATAATCATCGATTAAAGTCAGAAGATAACTAGCTCCACCTTTCGATAGAACCTGAGAGGGACCCCAAACATCTGAATGGATGTAGTCTAAGGTGTCTTTAGTCCTGTGAACACCTGTACGAAAAGAAACTCTATGCTGCTTGTAAAAAACACAATGTTCACAAAAGTCAAGCTTTCCTATTTTCTGGCCACAAAGCAAACCTTGCTTACTCAACAAATGTAGTCCTCTCTCTCATATGCCCTAACCGCATATGCCACAAACGAGTGGTATTTAAGTCTGGGTCTTCTGACATTGACACAGCCGCATCACCTGTCACCGTGCTACCTTGAAGGATATAAAGGGTATTCACCTTCTTTCTTTTCATTACAACAAGAGAACCTTTACTAACTCTCAAAACTCCACCTTCAGCTGAAAACTTATAGCCGTTGGAGTCAAGGGTACCCAAATAAATTAAATTTTTCTTCAAATCCGGCACATGCCGAACATTACTCAACGTTCTAACAATACCGTCATGCATTCTAATCTTGATTGACCCAATATCAATTGTCTTGCAGGGCATGTTATTTTCCATTAAGACATTATCACCATCAATTGGCTAGTAAGTCACAAACCAGTCCCTGTGAGGACATATGTGATAAGAACAACCTGAATCAAGAACCCACTCATCTCGTGAGCGGGCATCAAGAACGGTAACTAAAAGAACCTCATGTGATGTGGAGGCTTCTTCTGCAACACTAACAACCGAAGATTTCTCATCTTGAGATTTCCTCCTTACATCTTCTTTTTCTTTGAGCTTAAAATAATCTTTTTTATATTATCTAAACTTATGACAATAGTGACACTCAACATTTTTTCTTAACCTAGATTTAGATCTAGATTTTTCTCGAGATTTTTCTCGACCCTTCTCTGTACGACCACGGACGAACAAGCCTTCAACTTGATCCTCACTTCCTACAACTGACACTTTTGTCGTAACTCCTTAGAATGTAAGGCTGATTTGACATCTTCTAAAGAGAGTGTATCTCTACCATAGAGCATACTATTAACAAAATTTTCAAAGAAAGAAGGTAATAAGCATAATAAGATGAGAGCTTGATCTTCTTCATCTATTCTAATATCAATATTTTTTAAATCCATGAGAATTTTATTGAGCTCATCTAAGTGGTCTTTAATTGACGTACCTTCTTTCATGCAAAGGGTGAAGAGGCGCTGCTTCAAGTAGAGCTTATTGGTCAGAGACTTTGTCATATACAAACTCTCTAATTTGAGCCACAAACCGGCGACAGTATCTTTATCGGTAACCTCCCGCAAAACTTTGTCGGCTAGACAAAGTTGTATGACACTGTGCGTTTTCATCTCCAGTTCTTCTTTTTCGTCATCGACATGGATTCTGGCAATTTGTCCTTACTGGACAAGACTTTCAACAAGCATTGTTGCACCAAGAGAGCACGCATTTTGACTCTCCAAAAACTAAAGATTTTTCCTGTCGAATTTCTCTATTTTGTACTTTGTCAAAGCCATCTCGAAACCCACAAGAAAATAACACTAGCTCTGATACCAATTCGTTGTAGCAGTGGGCTTCTAAAGTAAGAGATGACAAGTATAAAGAGAGACAAATAGCAATAAAAGCTAATAGAAATAAAGAGGATAGCACACCAGTATTTACGTGGTTCGGTCAATGTGACCTACGTCCACGGGAGAAGACAACAAGAGGAATCAACAAATCAAAAGGGAAGAATACAAGAGATTACAACTCAAATCTCACTCACCCAAGCCCAATGAAACCCAACTCACTAGAGCTTAACAAAAGGAAGATAAAATGGTAAGAGAAAGGAGAGGACAATACAATATTTAGCAACTCTCTCTTCTCACTTCCTTGTACTTTAAATCTCATGCAATGTGATGCCTATTTATAGGCAAAACTTCTAAACCCCTTCATTGTTTTCCATTGATTTGCAAAGGGGAAAACTTACAAAAAAAGGGTCGAGAAGCTAAATTACAAGTAACACAAAGGATTACAAGTAGATCTCCTCGGAGATTCTGGAGAAGTGTGCCGGTAGGAATCTGGTCAGCGCGCGACCACTTTGTCCCTTTGACGATGCGAGCGATGAGATTCCCTTCTCGCCTGGTTCGGGGAATCGGAGAACAGAAGGTTGGTAGAACCCTCTTGTTACTTCTCAAAACCGTCTTCGCCTAGGAATTCCTTCTCGCCTGGTTCCGGAGATTCCTTGAGAAGAAGGTATTAGGGTATCAACACCCTGATTAGAGAAGTGATTCTCTGAAGTCTCTGAATTCTTGAAAGCAAGAGAATAGATCTCTGTTCAGCCTCTCTATGCGCACGGTCGTGAAGTCCTCTCGTGCAGGGGTCTCTCTTGCGTGTCGTTCTTTTTTCTCTTCTTGTGCCCCTGGTGGGCTATTTATAGGGAGAGCAAGGGTATAATTGTCCCTTGAAAATATAGAAACAGATTGAATCAAATCTGTTTAAATCTGGAAAGTAGCCTTACTGCGAGGCTAGAATCAGCTTCTGCGAAGCTAGAAATAGCAGGTCGGTTGATCCTCTTGATCTGTTTTGATCCTTTCCATATAGTTGGAAGATCTCCCTTGATCCTCTTACTCGTTTTAGGAGAGTCAAGAGATTATGGCAATCAACTGCCAATTTGATCTCAGTTTTGATCTTGATTGGATTTGATCTCAATCCTGATTAGATTTGATCTCATCTGGAGATTTAATTGGTCAAAAATTGACCATAGCAGACCCGCAGCGGAGCTGCCGCGTCGAGCTCGTAGCGGAGCTGGAAGAAACATCTGGCGAAGTCAGAAGACAGCTCTTTAGCGGAGCTAGATAACGTCTGTGGCGAAGCTACCGAACATTCTTCTGCTTCAAGCGAAGCTAACTCTCTGCGGAGTTAACTGAGCACTTCAGGCGAAGCTATAGGTTAGCTTCCTGACGGAGCTGTGAATGGCTTCAAGGCGAAGTTGGATGATCTTAGCCTCTCAGGCGAGGCTATCCCTTTGGGCTCATGTGATGCTAAGTGTTAGCATCTTAGACCTGCTGAGGTCTATTTAGAGACAATCTGGGCTTACTGTCTACTTCACTAGATAGTAGAGTTCAAGTTGCTGCTTTGTCCCTTGGGGATGAATGAAAACTGGTCGTCAGCTTATCTGTCACTTGTCTTTTGTAAATGTCAACAAGTACAGAACCGGTCATCAGCTTATCTGTCACTTGTCTTTTGTAAATGTCAACAAGTACAGAACCGGTCGTCAGCTTATCTGTCACTTGTCTTTTGTAAATGTCAACAAGTACAGAACCGGTCGTCAGCTTGTCTATCGCTTGTCTTTTGTAAATGTCAACAAGTTTAGACATTGTTCAGACCAATCAGAATCTTGTCTTTTTTAAAGTGTCAACATTCATCACTTCACCCAACACATACATCAAAATCATAGGGCGGCTATGATCTTCATAGGGTGGTTAGAGATCTTCATAGGTGACTAAGATCTTTATAGGGTGGCTAATTGATTTAGAGAAAGGTCTAAGATTATGATTTGATTTATTCATTAAAGACATATCAACAGTATCCACTAACGCTCATGCACACGCAGGCGAATGCACTTGCTGTGCATGAGGTAAAGGAAGACATTGGTTTGGAATGACACGCTTATGTTAAAACTTTTAAGAAATGATCTGCAATTTCACTTTTGACTGTACTAGAAAATAAATATTGTTTAGGATACTGATTCTTCTGAAATTGACATGATTATCTTGGAGAACACACTTTCTGGGTAATGGAGTGAACTAGCTCTCCCCTGAAGAGAAGTTCAGGCATTGCATCATCTTTTGAAAAGCATAACACTGTGTTTTCAGTAATTTTTTTTAGAAGTTTGGTAAAACATCACACAAGAAACATAGATTATCATACCAACAAAAGAGGTCTTTTAATGCTAAAGCATACCAGCGACCATCCTTAGGAATCGAGAGCTTTAAGTTCTTCTGAAAAACTTCATCATAAGTATAAGGATTCTCCCAATATACCTTCACTGATAGAGGTGATCTGAGAAAATGTGACTTGGCCTAACTTTGAAAGCTTAGACACTGCTCTTACCTTTTATTTGCTTAACACATTGTGAATGCTGCTCTCTTTTCATTTTAGAAAGCCTATTGTAGTGCTTTGATTACAAGTTGAAAGTTCTGGTATGAGACGAGAACAAGGAACAACGTGCATATATCATGATGCATGTTGCACACTTTTCATGCCAATGATTGTATGTTCTAATTACAAATTATGAGGTCTTCTACAGTTTTTTCATGATGCAAATAAGCTTGCATCATGTGATATCAATAGGTATGAGGTTAAACATGTTGTGCACATGTTGTACTTCTGGCTATTCTCACTTGTTTATTGGACCAGGAGGTGTTGGTAAAATTGGTGAATTCTTTCATAGTGATCTCACTTGTATATTGGGTCAGGAGGTGTTGGTAAAATTGGTGAATTCTTTCATAGTGATTTAAAATTGTGGTTATGATCTATTTGATCGTGCTCTCACCTTCTTCCATGATTAATTATCTTTTATCTCCCTGTGTTTTAAGTTCTGTACATGTGTTTGCATTCATCTTATATGGAAATTCTCTCAAACAAGTCTTGATGTCAAGTGGATATGAAGTATATATTGGTTAGGGCCGATGAATGGAATGTCAACAAATGGGACTGGGAGGGTTCACTAAAGATTGTAAGCAAGGGAGAGGAGTGCATTATCAGACTAGAAGAGAAGACCACAGGTGCAGCCATCTTTTTGCTTGTCGATTAGATAAGAATGAAAGACATAAATCTTTGTATTGTTCTTCCACTTGTTTTGATAATTTGATATGTTTTGATCAGGGGAGCTATATGCCAGAGCATTTCTGCGAAATGGACAGCCACATCCAGTGGAGTCTGTAATAGATAGCAGCCGGTTGTTGCCTTCCATTTCATGAAACCAAATCTTAATGGTTTTCTGAAAAGTCTGTATTAGCTGCCGAGCCAACTCAGAGCAACTATAATCATGCCCCCCTTTCTTTTCAACAATCCTCAATTCTTTTATTTGCAATTTGGAAACCTAATGTTTGTCTCTGATTTGTCTTTATATATATCTCCAGATACTTCGTCCTTCGGGTTGAAGAGAACATCGGTAAGTTACTGTTTCTTATCATTTTTACATTAGCATGTAAGATCAATTCCATCATACTTTTCTGAATGGACTTAATGGTGCAATATATCTTCTGCTATTGATTTTTTTTTTAATTACCATTATTTGGTTGTTAGATAACTAATTTACCCAAAACATAAGTTGGTTAGTTTTGGATAACAATGTCTTTCAAGCAAACTTAAAACTTAACACTTCTGCTCATGTGGCCTTTCGTGCCACATGGAATCATCCAGCTTAAATATGACTTAGCTTAAACATGGCTTATTTGGAAAGATAAAGAGTAAATCAGGGAATAAATATAATTTTAAATTGACCATGTTGATGTTTGGACCCAAGGGAAAAAATTGGGTAAATAAAAATATAATCAAATTGCCAACATTGAGGTTTGTACCCATGATCTCTTGAAACTAGGTGCTCTAAAACCTTGTCAGTAACCACTTTACCCAAAAGTTATGCCAGTGAGTTGTGGGCTGTTATGTATTAACCAAACTTATTAGGTTTTGCAGAGGAAAAAAGTTAATAACTTAAACCTACATTCATACTTCCTCTTTTGGCATTTGAAAGATCTTGAAAGAATAGAAAGAATATAAACATGTTCCACAGTTGACAAGGAGAATCCTATTATATATTATAATAAGTTGTTATTTGATTAGAACTACTAAACCTTGCATACCTTGTTGGGTTGCAATAGTTTTTAAGATAAGGATCAAGGATATCTTCAGAAGTACTTGAGTTGCGGTAGACAAGTTCTAATTTGAAAGGGGAAATGGGAGGAAGGGTAGGGCAGGTTCTAACTACTGTAGTATCCCAAATAGCTGTGGAAATCATGGTTCAAAGACTCGGCCGAGTCGGAGACGAGTCGGCCGAGTCGTATCCGTCTCGGTCCACTCCGAGACGAGTCCGAGTCACGAGTCAGTCGACTCAACTCAGAGGAGACTGACTAGGCCGAGAATCGAAATTGACTCAGTCGATTCGGCATTATGATGATAATTTTGTGCCTCATCGCAATTCAATGTGGAAATAACTACATTGGCATGTATTTATGAATGTAGTTTGTTCAATTTACTATATTGTGCATGTATTTTGATATGCTTCTACCGACGACGCGTGTATTTATACTTTCGCTTTATGTTTAGTGTGCTAGGTGATATATTTTGGACATGTGATACATAATATGGATGTCTACATTTTTTTAAGATTTATCGTGATTTTTTCAGAATTTTTTAGCTTTCTATGTAGTGTTTTACGTGTATCGTCCGATACCGATCCGAGTCACCAAGACCGATCCGTCTCAGTGCCCGCCGAGTCGGCGGCCGAGACCGCGACTGTGAACCATGGTGGAAATTTGGTAAATGATGAATTAGAAAAAGTAAATGCTCCTTGGAGTTATGGAGAAAATATTTGGAAGATTAAGTATCTACATTGTGTAAAATGATTACTCTGAATGCGCCTTTTAAGGGGGGATGTAACTGACAACTAGGTAAAGAAAGCTTGTTTTAATGGTGTATTAAACAGGTTTATTGGAGGTCAATTTATGTAACTAAGCTCCAGGCATAAGAGGTTATTGGCAGTTAGGTTCAAGTGATATTTGGGGTATGGATTAACTTATAATATACAGTAGCCTCATAATTTGTAAAACATTGTTGTCTAGAAGTGAACCTGCAAATTGTCATAACATATAGTGAAACCTTAAAAGTTCCTACTTCATCTACTATTTGAAAGTACAGTTAACAGAGAAAGTTTCTGGAAAACACTATTGATGCTTTCAGATCATATATACATCAGTGCTAGAATACAATTACTTTGTGGGTGATATTATAACATAGTGTTAAAAATACAATTACTAGAATATAATGATTTATCCTTTTGCCAAATCAAGAGATACACTACATTAAATGCACACATCCTTTTTTCTCATACTCCAATGTGAGCTGACTTGGTGATCTTGCTAGCTGCAGGAAGTTCGTCACACATATCAATACTGTATTGCTTATGTTATTGAAAATGAACACTGATTGAACCTGTTTGCTGTTATTTGTTTTGTTTATGATTTTATAGCTTGATAGGTAAAATTTGGAAATGTGCGTATGACGTGCAGGAGGTCATCTTCGGCATGCATTCATTGGTCTCGGCTTCCGGGAAAGACCTCAAGCTTATGACTTCCAGGCTGCCCTTTATGACCATATGAAGTATCCTTCAATATATTTTACCTGTGACCGGTTGGCATGTGAACACTATGCTTTTACATAATCTTATTAATTACTTTAGTCCTCAATGTTTTATTTACTAGAGAAGTCTAATGTTAGACCATAAATACTTGAGCAACATATCTTGAATGTTGTTTCTCCTTTATGGGTTTAAAGATATCTAAACAAAAAGAAGACTGCTGAAGAGATGGAAGAGCATTACCAAAAGGCTTCATCAGTTGATTATAGTCTTAAAGAAAAGGAGAAACTCTGGTTCTTCAGTTAAAGAATGTAAGTGCTTTATGCTCAAAGAGTCACATTTAAAGCAAATTAACTTAATCTCAAAAGGTTTTTGCATATGCTTGCTCAGCTGCAAAGATGACATTGGTTACCATCATCAGAACACTATCTTTTTAGCCATTTCCTGTCAAAATGGAGTGCGCTATGGCGACAGTCTAAATTGAGAACTCTTCGTGGAAATACTGAATTCATGATGATTGGGTATGAACCTGATCAACTGTCAGTTTTGGTGCCCCACTCATGCTCGAGATTGCAAGGGCCAAGGGAAGTTTGCCTAAAACCTGGAGGGGAAATTGTCGGGTAGTCAAACTTACCTAGTTGCTCAAGTTGTTTAAGTCAATGTCAAGGACTATGTGCAGTATCTCGTTCTATGGGAATGTCTAGAATGTTGCAATCTTTGGAGCACATACCTAAGTGATTGCCTTTTCTCCAGATCTTATTGGGCATATATCAAAATATTTCAGTCAGAGACTTCAAACTAATAAATTTGGAAAGACAACCAACAATTGTATGTGTCCATCAGTGTTTTCTGTTTGTGTATGCATGCACTTGCACGTGGGTTTTGTGTTAGACATCAATGTTTATGTTTATCTTACTCTTTTAGTAATGATGAATATAGATATGGGCATGCATGCATGGTAGCCTTATGCAAAAGTCTATGTGGTGTGTGTGTTTAGCAGCAACAAAGATGTGAATCAATGGTGTGCATGTAAAGGGGCATGTTTGTGGGCATGTACATGCAACAACTAAGTGGGTTTATATGGAAAAAAGATCTATATTTTTGGAAGCTTTTTATTGAAAACTTTCATTTTAAGAAGTTTCAATTTGGTATTGGAAGGGTTAGATATATAAAGAGAGTAACAAACATCTGTGTCATTGATGACCTTTATATGTAAAACATAGCATACAAGGGGCTTATGACTTGCATAGCATACAAGGGGCTTATGACTTGTTTTTCTATTAGAAAGCTTTAAACTATGACACAAGCTCTTGCCGGCTGCAGAAACAGAAGTGGTTTTCTTTTCTTGTAATTGTGAGGATCTACAGCGGCTGTCTGCTTGACAACCAGATATCTGGCTCAATATGTGTATACACCATTAGACCAAAGACAATGTGTCTGAATGATAAATGCAAAATTCCGAACATAAGTTTGTCTTACAATTGTTGAGAAATATCTACAAATACCAAATTTATGTGCTATGACATGTATATATAAAATTATAAATAATTTTCTTTTAAAATGTATAACTTGATACATGTATTACATTGCCTGAAATTGCCTGAACATTTTTATAACCTATAAATTGTGTTGTTATATTCCAGTTGGAAAACTAGCATTCTAAGCGTATACGTCGAAGGAGTATGATGGTTGATATGCATAAAGTGAACCATATTATGGTTTATGGTACTATCTTAGCAACCATAGAAAATGAACTGGTTTAAGACATCTGGGCTTTGTCTTTGTGATATCCTTTTCAATCCATTCTTATCATCAATCTGCTCCTGGGGTTTATCTGTTCTATGTACAACTTTCTTGAAGTCCTCTCCTCTTTTCCTTGTAGGCAAATCCACGCATTTGTTGCTTTTCTTTTGCCTCAAATTTCTTGACGCGTCCATAATTATTCCCATCGATTGTTAAGAGTTCCTTCTAGTGCTCATAGGTGGTTAAACTCCTTATTTGAATATTAAGGAGTGAAATTGATTACCTTAGATTCAAAGTCATGCCACATTTGCAAATTATGACGGGTTAATCTTTCAGTTAATCCATTTTTCTTGAATTTCACTAGTTGTTCCATTGCTATAATGTGTGATGAAAGTGATTACATTGGATTCTCTTGACATTCTTTCACGTTTCTATTTTAACTATCATTTTTTTTATATTTAACTTTAGGCTCTAAACTTCTAGTCAGCATTCATTATGTCCTCGTATAGTATGACATGAATGGTTTTACATACCATTCCCATTCCCATGTCCTCGTATATTATAGGCCCTAATTCTCACCACATTTTTTCATATATTATGACATTTGCTAGTAACTTCTCTAGGATATTTCAGGTTTATCATGCGATCGTTTGTGGTGGATGAATTACGATGTTTCTAGACATGCTATTTGTATAGGAATGCTCTATTTCTTATATATGCATGCGGCTTTTATGATCTGGAAATTAGCATTTACATTTATATTGATGTATGTCTTGACCTTTGGCTTTTCTGAACAGAAAGGAAGTCGAGGTGTGAGTTTCACATTATTTGCTCAAGGCCTAAATAATATTTCCCTAGCTGAGAAAGGAAAAGCAAAAGAAGGCACAATATGCCTTGAGCCTCCCTCCCCATCCAGCTTGCCAAAAGCTGGTTCTGGTCTTCAGAGCAGCATTAATACTACCATTACAAATTCTACAGTACAAGCTCGACCTGATGATTCACAATCTTCAGTGACAGAACTGAGTTCTCAAGAAACAGTGGAGGACGACTCGGGGGATTTTCAGGCAGCTGGTTAATTCTGTTGTCTGGGACTATTCTGCTGATATCCTTCTTCATTTTTGTGTTTATAGGCTTGTAAATTTAGTGTTGTGTTCTGGTTTTGTTGAGATATGAAGGCTTTGTTCATCTGAATCATTTGTTTTTTTCATTTCCGGGATGCCAGATGCGCACAGGTTGTAAATTGCCACTTGAATCAGAGGACAACCGCTGTGGTTAAACATTTGGATGATGGTTTTACTTATCTAAATATCATTGTCACGACTTTCATTCTGTTCCTCTAGGTTGTCCCTATAATTAGTGGTGACCCCAATTTGTAGAATCATGGGTCACAGGAATTTTGCATTTCATTCGCTTTTGATAGGAATGTTTTAGCTTGTTCCTCAGAAATTCATCGTTGTTTTAGTGTTTGTATGTTTGTGTGTCGAGTTTGAAGCTGTTTGACTAATCATCACTTATAATTTGTGGTTTGTTGGGGTATTTAAGGGAAATTCATAATGTTTTGTATTTCTCAGAGGGAGAGGGATGTGGGTTATTACAGTAGGATGCTGATGGATTTGATATGCTTGCATTTGGTGGTGATTTGGATTGGACTAGATGTTCTATGGCTTTAGGCCATGCAGATCAATTTAGAAGTGAAAATTTTCATGTCTTGTATGGTTTTTGAGGTTTTTTTGGTGGGACAAAGTCAATGCTTTAACTTAAAAATAGAATAGTTTCTATGGTGATATTATTTTCTAGTTAAATGGTTAGTTTCTTGTCTGAATTGACGGTGTAAATAATCTGCAGAATCCAGATTTTATTAAGTGGGGCTTGAAAAAAATTTAAGGTTATTGAAGGATAAACACTACGGAAATAAACGAAGGCAGTTATTTTCTTTCCCAGAACTAAATTGCTTGAAATCATTTGCAAAAAAAAAAAATAAAATAAAAATAAAGGGAAGAAGAACTGGGATGGGTTGGGCTGGATACACTGGATCTAGATTGGACCGGCCTCCAATTAACCCGCCAATCCCCGTTAAGCTACGTTGTTTCAGAGGATCAGCAGAACCCAGCTCATCCCCAATCCAAACCCCTCCTAAAAGCGCAAGAAGCTCAAAATCTTTCCCTTCCCCAAAAGCAACTCACCCTCCTCTTTCGCCTGTAAGTTAAAAATCCTTGTTCCTTTTCTTTTTGCATCTAATTTGAGTAATTTTTCGGTATGAATAATGCATCAGATGCTGAGCTTTAGTATGCGATGATTTCTGTTGAAATTCGATTTGCTAATCGTTATGCAATTTTATTTATTTTCTTGCATTTATTGTGCATTGGAGATATAATATTTTCTCAAATGCATTGCTTTATGGGGAATCCTCGATTACCACCAGTAACTAAATTTTGAAAATATAGGTAATCTTGAGACATTTTGCTAGGTTGGTTAAATTTTTTGTTTAATTATCAGGGATTAATAGGTTGTTCTAGGGTTTGCTCAAGGGCTATACAAAGTCCAGTCGTGTGAATAGAAGTTCTATTCCCCCAAGTGAGAACTTTGCAAGGGTCCACTCACCCTGAGATTGCTTTCGTCCAAGCAAACCTAACTATAAGGTCTTTTCTTAGTTCCTCCCTCAAAATTGCTGGCTCCAATTGATTCTTGAGTTCATGGGAACTAGTATATACCAGAGGCTTTCCGAATGTATATCTGGGACTATTAACTTGTGGTGCGACAGCCCTTGTTCAAAATGTTTGTCTGATGTAAATTTAGTTATCAAACTTTCCCCTTCTATATTTTGGTTATCTTCGGTATTATAATATCCCCATAATGGAAATAAATATGTTCTAATGGTGTCTGGCTAGAGTCAAGAATTCATGATAGATAAGCTGATGAGCTCTGGCATTACTAAATCAAAAGATGCGGGAGGGAGAGAAACCATGCTCCTAGCAAATTATCGGATGATCTTCGTGTAAATGGTGAAAGCAGCTATGAAGAAAATTTGATATTTGGGTTGGCGGTTGTTAGTTGGTCATAATAGATCGTTCATATCCTTGTGGTGACGACTACCGCATAATTGAGACCCAGGTTAGAGCCGCAAGGATGACATTATGTGATTCCACAATACGTTAAGTCAAGAGAATATCTCATAGACGAGTTAAAAGTTCAATAGATAAAATAAAATTAGAAACAAAAAGAAAATTGTAATTAGTTGTGTGTTAAACATTTTATAATATTAATAATCAGTATATTTATCAAGAGAGTATTAATATTTCTTTTGAGGGAAAAAGAGAGAATGAATTTGTTGATATTCAATTTAGATGCTGCTTGTTTGACGAGGTAAAGTCTTATTATAAATATTTGATTTTGACTTTTGGCTCACACCTATATTTGTTCAGGCTGAAGCTGATCATGCTTTGAATGGCCTGGCTACAGCTTAGATATGGAGATTTCCAATGGCTATGCAGGATCAAGGTACCTCAATTGTTTGTCTTTCCCTCCTATTGATAAGCAACAGAAAAAAAAAAGGGACATGCCAGTATTATTCTGGCAAGTAGTAAGATATTTTTCTTTGATATGGCATGATCTTTGAATAGAGTTGTAGGTTTCATGTATCCAGATCGAATCAAGTTTTACATTGTGCGTGCTGACAGATTTTTCAGAAGTGACGTTTTGTTGCTGTATTAATTAAAATATTGACGTACTTGCAAATTCTTGAGCAGAATTATGTGATTTGGTGTGTGAACATGCCGACATATGTTCTATTAACTGAAGACATTCTTCCTTGATATGGCATGACTGTTTGATAGAAAGTGTAGCATGCATATGTTCATATCCAATTCAAATTGATCCAGGAGCTCTAAGATTTTCCAATATGTTATTCATTAAGTACTCTCCTTTATTTGATTTAACCTTGACTAGTATTTTGGTTGTCGAATACTTCTGAGATTGAAGGGCAAATTTTATAGGATGGCTATGTGACCAGCAACGTTTTATGAATTGGTATGCTGGGTAGTTAAGAAACACCTTGTCCAAAATATGAACATACAAAAAAAGAGAATGTTGAGATGGATTGATTGGCAATATGCTTAAAGGTAGGATAAGAAATATAATATACGTCAATAAGAAGTCAAAAGTTGCTTGCATGAGGATAAATGAGCTGGAACAATGAGATACTTTGGGCATGTGCAAAGGAGGGCACAAATGCGACACTTAGGAGAAGTGGTAGGATTGTAATTAATAGTTAGTGAAGCAATGAGTTCCAGAGGTAGGCCTAAATGAACACGGATTAGTTAAGAACCCAAAACATCACAAGCACAAATGTTCCCTAACTATGTCTAACCAAAAGCAAAATTCTCCTCTTTAATGCAGGCGTATTTTCAATAATATTATGCAAATTTCAGCTGATCTTTTACAAAATTGAGTTTGAACACATCTCGTAATGTGGACGAGGTTTAGTCATTGTGGTTATTCTACTTTTCATCACAGGAAATTGGGCCCATGCTCATCCTTCCATTATGCACCAAGTACTTCTCTGGTGTCCATTTTCACCCATACAGTTTATGGCGTACCGTTTAAACAAACAACTATCCAGGCAAAATATCAGACATCAGCTGTAAAGAAAGTTACCACGCATGTACCTCTGCTTCTTACTTTCCAAACGGGCATCATGGTGGGACATTACATCTAGTGATTGATGAGTTGCCATCTAAAGTTCATCATAGCCAGTTTAGTGTACTATCATCTTCCGGGCAGATTGAAAGTGAGAAATTTTGGCGAATGTTATGAAGAATATGAAGTGCACGACGTAGATGTGCGTCTATGTAACAAAGCAGACAATACTCGTTCTGCAAAAAGAACCTCAAGTATACATGACAAGGAAATACAAAGAAGAAGGAAAATTGGGCAAGCCAACAAAGGCAAAATACCATGGAACAAAGGAAGAACACACACTGAAGGTGTAATCTTTATTACTTTTTCCCATGCTTTTCTTGGAGAGACTTCTGCGCATATATTTTTCTGATACATTTTTTTTTTCTCTTCTTTATCTTTAGAGACTCGAGAGCGCATCAGTAAGAGGACTATAGAAGCATTGAGTGACCCCAAGGTGATGTCATGTAAGAATCAATTTTTGATGCTGTTCTCTCATGGGTGCTGGATGTGTTTATTGGCAATTATGATCATTGCCTGCATTAGATTTTTGGTTAAATCTCTCATAAGTTTTCTATTAGCTAAGCCCAAGGGTTGCTGAAATATTAATATATACTTTGTTGTAAGAACTAGCTGTTAGCGAGGTAGGGGCATGACAAGGTCTAATTTTTCCATGCTCACTTCAGGTCAGGAAGAAGATGTCTGAATACCCCCGTTCTCACAGGTAGTGATATCTTCTATGGTTCTATCGGGAAAAAAGTATTTCTTTTAACACTGTTCTATAATATGATTCATATCAACTTTCTAGTGTGCTGCTGAAAAATGTGAAAGAATTGAATTGTTATTGGTTTCTACTGAGTTCAAACCCTGCAACTGTTTGCAGTGATCAGAGCAAGGCAAGAATGAGTTCTGCACTGAGATGATATGGGAAAAGCGGTTGCGACAGAGAAGGTTACAAGAGAATTGTTATTTGATGTGGGCAAGAAGCATAGCAGAAGCAGCAAAAGAAGGTTGTCCTGGCCAAGATGAATTGGAGTGGGATAGTTATGAGAGGATGATGTCTGATATTATTTCCCAACACCTTCAGCGAAAAGCTGACAGGGCAAGGGCCAAGGAAATTGCAAAATTAAGAGCAGAGGAAGCTGCAAAGATTCGAGCAGAAAAAGCAGCAAGGCGCGCTCAACTAAGAAAAGAGAAGGAAGAGAAAGCAAAGGCTAGAGAAGCAACGGCATTGGCACGGAAGAAGTCAGAGGATATGAAAATGAAGATTGCCCTGTCAAAGGGTTTGAAACTCAAGGCAAGAATACCAAGGTATTATTGATGGATTTTACAAAGTAACAAATATTTTCTACTAGTATATCTAATGTTTTATTTAGCATCGGTCACGTGATGATGCATGGCAATAGATCTGGTGAATCCTTGAATATGTGCATGATGCTTTGGGTTTCACTTTTGAATAATCAAAAAGTTTTTACCTTTTTTTACTTGGGAATATCTTATCTATAACTTGCTTAATTTCCCAGCTTCCGGAAAATTAACTGGTTTTATTGCCTGTAAGCATGCACAGAGTCAAAGATCCCCTCAAATTCCTGTTTACTCGATCATTTAATTCCTTTTTCTTAGATGGGTTTGTTTACTACTTGATATTTGTTGATGCAAGTTTAAACAAAACAGAAGGAACTTGGGGAATTCTGCCAGCATCCAGAGAGAGACTGCGGTTGAGGCGCAGCCATTGTTGACAATTTGGACATAGATATTGTCAAGATAGAGAAATGAGAAGAACAGTTCACTTGCTGACCAAATTCAAGCTGTGAAGGACAAAAAGGAGAGTTCAACTCAAATAATTTTCTTGCAACTGCATTTCCTTTTCTTCTTCAGAAGTGGAGGCTGGAGGTTCCTAGGTTTTCTTGCACACTAGTCATCATGCAGCATAATATGTTGGATAAGGTGATACCATCCTAGCCAATATATCTTTAATTACTGGTACTTGCTGATACATATCTTGGAAAATATTTAATCTTTTTTGTTTTATTCCACTGCATGCTATTCAGTTTTACCTGAAAAGAAATATATCTTTCAATTAAGGAGAATTTCCATTCTTGAGCCACTTCTTCACCTGTATTTGTTGTATGTAGATATTACGCTTCTCAATTCCTATCTTTTATCCACCACTAGATCATTTTATAAAGCAGAGTTCTGCTCCCAATTGACTTTTAACTGTCTTGCATGTTGCATGTGCCTATGGAGAAGTTATAACCTGCTGCAATGTAATGATGGCAATTCTGATGTGGCCAAACGAGAAGATAATGTCCATTAAACTTTGCATATAAACATTGTGAAGCTTCCTTGATATGCTAGGTTTTTGCTGTCCCTGGGGGTTATCTGTATTCAACCACTCTACATATTTGTTGATATTGATGCAGAACCCAGCTCTTTCAATCCACTATTCTCTAGATTTACCAAGTGCAGTTAATATGTATGCTGCTGGGGCCTACTTTTATATAGTTAGCACGTGGATGCTACCTATAGTGTCACCCCTTTCTTTGATGAAATGCCAATATATTGAATCCCGTGGGTGGTAATGCACATCATAGTACATAAATTGCATAACATGAATCCAATTGTAGCATACTTCATAGTAGATAATTGCATAACATGAATCCAATTTAGCATACTTGGAGGCTTCCGAGCCATTTTCAATAAAGAATTATCTTGCTCTTCAAAACTGTTCACTTTATGTTGTCAATAGACATCTCTTTTGAAGGGGTTACTCTTCAAAACTGTTCAATTTATGTTGTCAATGGACCTCTATTCTGAAGGGAGTTAATAGGACTTTATATACCATTTGCTTGAAGAAGAAAAATGTCTGCAAGCCAGAACTCAGAAGTTTCCAGGGATTTTGTTACAGCAGCCTAGAGTCCATTTCTAGATATGTTTGAGTATGTTTTGATTGGGGATACAGGAGGAAGAGTTCACATAATATATGGTTGAAGATTAGCATTTGTGGTGGTGGTTGTGCTTGAATCATTTTTATGATTCCCTATCTTGAATGCTATATGCATAATGGAAAAAATCCACATGGGGAATATTAATCACTTTGCATAAATTACATAATGGAAAATGTCTTGGAGGAATCCAGTGTTTGCTAATAAGATATACCTAGGAGCACAGACCTTCAAGAATAGGGGGCCTGTCGGCTAATAGTAATAACCTAATAGGAGGAGATGCCCAGTGACTGCCTTCAAGAATTTGGTATCCCATTTTGGGGGTGAAGAATGTATTGACCATGCAGTTAGTAGAACACCATCAACAAGGTCATAACAATCTTTTGACAACCACCAAGAAGGCCAAGTTCTGTTGATTTTTAAGGACGAACATCGAGTGTTGCCAGCTGATATATTTGGGATGTTAGATCTTAATTTGGTTGGACAGCATAGTTGTGAGCCTGCATCAGACGAAGTCGGTCCTAGTCTGTTTTTTTTAGCATTTTCTACACTCCCATTACTGATTAATACTTCGAACGGATACAAATGCCCGTAGTGTAACTTAGTTTTTTTTGGACTGTTGACATGCTGTGCAGGAACCTAGCATGGTAAAGGAAGCTGAGGAAGTAGCTCTTGTCCAGAGAGGTTCAGACAACCACCAAGGAGACCAGAAAGGTGTAGTGTAGACTTGAGTGAGCCTTTTCTCTCAAGATCCCAAGTGATGGCAAAGGGTATAATACTTGGTGACGGCGAAAAGTAGGAGATTTTTGCAGTTTTCTGCAAACTAGCTTCCCCATTCTGGGAACTGTTTAGGCTGCCCTTGCCATATTTTATTCAAAGTTTGCGAATGTAAGAAGTTAGAATTCTTTTAATCGCAGTCTCATAATGTTAGTTATCTTTCGTTTGGTTATTTGTATATGAATAATGTCCTTAAATATATGCTTTCAAGGTTTTCTAGTGTTTTCCTGAGGAAGATAATTTAAGCCCTGGTGCAAACAGTGGTAGAGTTATTAAGGATGCCTTGGATGCAAATACTGATTATAATCACTCGTTAATTGCATGTGTGGCCCTTGCTGATTTCTTGTACGCTTTGTGCTGCTGCTGCTGTCATGGATTTAAGCAGTGATCTTGATCATGTTATGCAACTAAAAATGGTTATTTTCGTGACTGTAGTGGTCAAAATTAGACTCGCGTTAAAATGATGACACGTGTCTAAGCTATTCAGTGCTTCTCCCGACACATCCACAACTCTCAGAATTTACTCTGGAGTCTCCGCCGCATCCAACTTTCACGATGTTACATTCCTACGTCCCGAAGATCTTTTCATCTCTGAGCTACTTTCTGTCCCAAAAATCATGCTCCACTCCGAAGTCTTTACCGTCCCGAGGTCTTTCCCGTTTCAAAAGTCAGAAACTCCAAATATCAGTCCACTGAAATCCCGCCTATCATTACGCAGCTCCATCCTCCTCGAGTTCATAACGTGTAACGTTCCTTCCAAAGCAGGCAGTTATGAACAGTGGCAGATTTCTCAGCCTGCAATTCCAACCAACAATCGCCAGCAAGCACAACCTTACAACAAATCCAGCACGTGCAAATCGTGCAGTTACAACAGTCCGTCAATTCCGCCTCCATGTTGACATCTCTGTAAGATATATATATATATAATATATATATATATATATATATATATATATATATATATATATATGATCCTTCTTCTTCAAGGAGAAGGGGATCGCTTTCTTAATCCTCAAAGCACACACGTACATCATCACACTAGCAATTTCATGTGCTAGTCCATCCATCCACTAGCATTTTTTTGAGGAAGTTTCTTGTTTCAGTGCACCACCACACTAGCAATTTCTCGTGCTAGTCCACCCTTCCATCACACCGACAATTCCTCTTTGCTGGTCCTTAATATCATTCCACCTAGTGATTCTCACGCTCCGACAATTTCTCTTTGTTAGTCTTTATATCATTCCACCTAGTGATTCTCACGCTCGAGGGTCTTAGGCTGGCACGGTGCTCCTAATTCGAAAGATGTCTTTTTCCGTGTGTGCTCAGACAGGTATAAATCTGGAGCGCCTCAAATCGCTTGTGATGGATTTGATTCATGGTAAGCTGGTTTTTTATCCACCACACTGACCAACGCCGCGCACCTTTAAAGAATGAATACGCATGCAACATTTGTAATTTGCAAATATAGTCCAGTTAAATTGTGAGTCATGGTAGGGGATCCAACCCAAGAAGGAAATATATGAGTCTTCTGTACTAGTTGTTAACTTCTCAGTTGAGTAATATTCTTTAAATCTTAATTTACTGTCCTCATTAGGGTAACTTACAGATAATCCCCTCCAAGTCCAACAACTGCTATAGCTACCAAACTACCATTTGTAAACTCAACTGACTTTTTAACCTTGCCACCTTCTTTAATAAAGCGTGAGTTCTCCATACCATACCCCGAATGACTAACAGAGATCCCATCAACACCCACCTGCAAAAATAGTTTGAATGTTTCATAAAACGAATAAAAAATTGGCAATAAAAAATGTAAATGTTTAATTTTCATACACGTCTACGTCGAGTATTATTCGTAAAAGCAATAAAAACGCGGAACTAAAAATAGAGTAGCATATCAAAAAAAACTTGAGTAAGACTCAATAATATTATATAACTAAATTTTAAGATAATATAAACAAATAAATCAAGATTCACTACAAGTAAAATTTTATAATGAAAACAATGAGTTTTAATTTTTTTTCTTTTTACTATATAATTGAAAGCAAATCAGATTTTATTTGAAAATAAAAATCATTTAAGCCACAAGTTTATTGACATCTCTGTTATTTTTAATTGTGAGTATATATAAACTATTATTCGTTTGAGATTCATGTGTATACAAGTATAATATGAGTATTCAAACAATCATTGGAAATCCTTACATTTGTGAGATACTGTAATGTCTATTTAATTTCCTCATATTAATAATGGTGATTGGAAAATTAGGCAAAATCCAGCCTAGCCCTATAAAATTAACCTTCCCATAACTTAACGAAAAGGTAGGGAAAAAAAGAAAGAAAGAAAGAAGAATTTTAGCGGCCCAGCCTAGCCGTTGACAGCTCAGAGCAAAACTAATTAAACTGAGCATAATGAATTTGTACAGTAACATCATTATAAACCCCTAATAACCCTAGCTGTAAACCCGTAACCCTAACCCTAATAACCCTATACGAACCCCGTTAACCCTAAACCAAAAATGAACCCTAACCCAACATAATAACCCTAAACCTAAAATGAACCCCCAACCCTAACCCCAACCCCCTGCCCTAACCCTAACCCTAACCCTAACCCCCTAAACCCTAACCCTAATACACTAACCTAATCGTAATCCTACCCATACCCTAAATCCCTAGCCCTAAACCTGTAACCCTAACCCTAGCCCTAAACATGTAACCCTAACCCTAATCCTCGTAGCCCTAACCGTAACCCTAATAATCCTAGCCTAACCCCCGTAACCCTAACCCTAAAATGAACCATTGGAACTAACCCTAAATTGTAAGCATAAACCCGTAACCCTAACCCTAACCGGATCCTAAACCCTAACCCTAACTACGAAATTTGATCCAGGCACAACCCATATGAGCTCAGTCCAGCTCAACTCAGCCCAGCACAACCTAATCTGAAACTTGATGATGGACCTCATCGGAGACTAGCCCACCTTAGCCCAATCTTAAACTCGAGGCGGGACCTCGTCGGATCTGGGATTGGACTGGAAGCACGATCGATCTACTGATCAACCGACCATCTTCTCACAAGTCTTCCGCCATTAATATCATCAGTCAATTACAAAAACAACTCTCTCTCTCTCTCTCTCTCTCTCTCTCACACACACACACACACACACACACACCCCTTCTTCAAATGCGATCTCACAGTCTACAATAGAAACAAACACAGGCGTAAGCCGGGGGGTGGGATTTTTCCCATGCAAATAAATATATATTGTCATGAAAGAATGTTGTTCATTTGCTGATTGTCGGTCCACATGGTAATCTTCCCATGTTACTGGGTTTTCTGTTGCACAGCTTATTGCACTTAAAATAGCAACCTTTTTCCATAGTGAGGCTGTTAATTTTAGTTCTCAGCCTTCTTTGACTCTGGGACTCCTGTCTTCCCTATTGACTAACAACAACTAAGAGAGTTTCCATCATAAATATTTTCGGTTTCTAGCCCTTGTCAACTAGCAACAACAACAGTGTCATTTTAGCACAGTGATAAAACTTCAAGATTAAGTAATAGAGATAAAAGAAATAATGATGCCCATTCAGAGTTGCAAATAGATCGGATACGAAGTGGATCTATATATTTCTATATTCTATTTGTTTTTGTGAACCGAATACGAATACGGATCCAGATGCAATGGAAACTATTATCATATTTGACAAAAATGAAACAAACATGATACACATACATCAAAAAGATAATTCAAAAGATATACTGATTTATGAGTAATCATATGAAGATGTTGTATTGATGATATTTTAAATTGATTTTATACGATAAATATAGTTGTGAAGGTTTCATTAACTAATCTTACAAAAATATTATAAATATGAGCCTCACTAACTAATTGAAAAGATCATATCCATGCATTAATTATTTGTGAAGTGTGTAAAGACTAATTACACCAGTAAATATGTGAATTAAGAGAGATCATAATTCTTTATACATGTTACTACTGTAAGTAACCTATTAGATATTCAGATCTCATTCAGATCCTATTCGGACCCACATGATATTCAGACACAAATTTGTATCATGAAAATTTTAGAAAGAGAAATCATATTCATGTTCATTTTCATATTCGAAAAATTTCGAATCTGGATGCATTAGGGGCAACATGTATCATCTCGGGAAGATGATATGTTTTGCTTTCATGTTCATTTCGGCAACATGTTCATTTTCATATTCCCAATGAGTTTTGATCTGTGGAAAAACTAGCTGCTCTCATTTGGCTTGAATGATCAGACGTGTCTTAGAAAAAATGGAAACACAGCAATTCTAGCATCTAATGGAAATATTCTCCTGTCAACTGTAATGGATAGAGATGCATATATTTTAGGTCCAGATCCACAATGTTTTGTTACTCATTGGTTATATAAATATCAGAGCAACACGGGCATCTTTACCTGTTTCTGAAATCCAATTCACTTGAAGCCTAAGATTGCAGCACGCTGTGTCGTTGAAGGTAAAGTCCTTCATTTGCGGACTTGCAGCATTGAAGATTTGAGTAACTGTACAAAAAGGAATGGGGAAATTTTATTGATCAGAAATTAAACATACTGCAAACTCAGAACTTCACATAACATAAATGATATATGAAGCCAAATAAGTAGAAATCAAGAGTTTGAAAACCATGTAGTGCTCGGCAGGGCTTTGTTGAGAACTAGACAATCTCATGGCTCCACATATAGCGTTTATTCATCTGTAAGTGAAACATCAGGGAATCAAATATAGAACTGCTTTGCAAATTCTTGAAAAGCAAATGCAGCTCTCATTAATATCAATGACAATTTACAAATTGTACAATTGCACAAGTGTTTCTTTCTTTTCTTCTGCGAGTTGATAACTTTTTAGCTGAGATAAAAGAATGGTTTCATGTCTTTGTGGGCATAGAATACAGTGATTAAGTGTACTGGGGTTCCGGCATCTGACTGCCAACTTTCAAACCCCCGTCAATACCTTAGAAATCAGCATCTTCAGTTTCATCATCCCAGCCCAACTGGAATGTACTTGCTGACTTGATCAGCTCCGTTAATCCTGTGAGGTCCTCAAGATAGGTTGGGTGATTGATAGCTTGTAGGATGAACTCCATTCCTCTTATTCTATATTCTGACACCACCTGAAACGGAGAACCAAACAGAAGAGGTTAGCGCACAACAATGGACAAAACAGTAATCCATGCAATTCAACTAGCTACACAAGAACACAACAAAAATGATCAAGCCACATGAACAGCAAGAGCAAGCATTCGTTAATGCACACAGCATGTGCGCCTGTGTGCATGAGGGCATGTGTGTACACGTACATCGTGACAACATTGGAGAGAAATTAACTTACAGCAGTGCTACAGGCTGTACAAATGTTTGGATGAATAGCCAAAAGTGTCAGTTGAGTGAACTGTGGAAGGGAGCCTCGGGTCTGATGAGGCAATATACCAAGAGGTTGCTCACTGCTGCTTACAATGGAATTAGCAATTTCAGCAGGAGCATGTATCCTGAAAAGACCAAATAGTGTGAGTTAGAAAGAAACATGAAACTACACTTGACTCTCAATGCAGGAAAGGAACGGAGAGCTGTATTAAGAAATTGCATTCCCTTACTAGGTGACTGAAAAAGTGAAAGTGTGCGAGAAAAAAGAGAGAAAATCTCAAGGTGTTCTTTTCTTATAGGTCAATAAGAATTTCACCCATTTTTATGTAGATAAATGAAAGTACATCACAGCAGTTCTTTCCTTTTCTCCTCTCTGAATCCTTTTCTATTCCATCATCATATGCAACCAAACCGCAAAAAAGTGAACAGAGACATAAAATGCAGTGAACTGTAAGTAAATAAAAATTAACTGGTTCCTTAAAGGTGGAGAGGGCTTAATTTACCCATCGGGATGATGTAAAATCCCCACTAGCAGTTCTACTGCAGGTGCCTAAACAATGGGTGCAAGTCTAGGCCTTGTTACTGTGCACTGCTGGTCCAATGTGCAATTTGAAGTTGACTGCCCAGTTCACACATGGGCTAGTAAATCATATTACACTCTACACAGTCATGCTAAAAGAGAGATGAGCAACAAAGTCTGTACATGTTAAGCAGTGTTATCATGAGGATTACATCTATAGGAGCAACAACATCATTGCAAAAGTAGCAACCCAGCCGCATCCACCATCTCTATCTTTTGTAGATAAGGTTTCCATTTGAGCAGCCACAGTACCAACATCATTGACCATGCCACTCGAATGGGAGTTTATATCAGGCACAGAGATGCTAGGACCAGCCCCATGACGCATGACCAAGTACTATCAAATCCAAAAGCTGCAGTAATAGCTATCTGAAAGAAGAAAAGACTCCTTTTAGTACATAATTATCAAAATAAAAAAGATTACCCAAAACTTTTAGTCACACCATTGGGTGAAGTTTGCGCAGATGGTTAAGATGGATGCACAAGGTAAGTTCATGAGCTCCCGTAGTGTCTATAGAATAATAGAACGATATTTCCCCATCAACACAAGTATCACTACACCACATAAAGTTTGAATTTTATCACAAATTCTGCAGTATTTCCAATGCTAGCTTTCCTGATCAAGTATAATATAAATCTAGAAGGTTATATTCACTGTGTCCAACTTTTATGCATCATAGTTTCACATTATTTGTAACATCACAAAATCAGCTCACATTATTCATAACATCACAAAATCAGCTAAGATATCAGATTCAGTCATTTCCCCACCATCTGAACAATACATTTGACATTATTCCATTTCTACACTGCAGGAAAAAAGTTAGCATTAATGATAATTCCACCATAGAAGCCCAGATGTCATAGAATGATTAATGATAATTCCACCATAGAAGCCCAGATGTCATAGAATAAGTTGGTTGCTTAATAACTAACCGTAATATTAACACCATAAATACTATGTTGGTGAATTTATTTAATTCAACAGTACAGGCTTGGTACCTGAACAAGTTGCGGACATAGTGAATAACAACTGACCTATGGGACGTTGCACTAAGAGCATGGATATTGACACAGAGCACAAACACGACATGGACATGCAACACAGCAACTCTTAAACACAATAAGACATGGAGAAAGGGTGACATGGTACTAGATTATATATAAATAATAAAGAGAGTTTGCATGCATACATACATGCCACGCCACGCCATGCAGCATCCAAAAGTCTAGAGACATTTCTAATAATATAGTAACATATCATGATTGCATGTATACTATAAGGGTTTTTAGATATATACCCCAAATCTTTGGTATTTAGAAATTTACCTCCCAAATCTTTGATATTACAAATATACCCTCCAAATCTTTTAGATCTTAAAAGTTTACCCCTCTTTTAGAATAAAAAGAGAATTCTGTTTTGATTCTGTTAATTGTCTAATTTTTTAGAAATTACTAATTATCCTTATTTAAATGATTAAACTATTTAACCCAACTTAAGCTACAGAGTAATCACTTTTCTACCTATTTCTTCTCCTTCTCGACCTCTCTCTTTCTTTCAAACCAAACATATTTCTATTTTCATTCATTAGTCATAAAAATCCACTTCAAATCATTTTCACATACCTCTTAAGGTTTTTTTTTTTTTTTTTTTTTTGGGGTGGGGGGGATCTTTAAAAAAAAAAAAAGAGATTTGAGATAAAGTTTGGAGTAATTTTAAGTATAAAGGTGGGGGAGAGAGAGAGAGAAGAAGAATGAAGATGGTGAGGAGATATAAGAATTTTGGGTTAATAGAATTTAGGATATGTCATGTAAGAATAGCAAAGAAGAAAGGAGGACATAACGGGAAAGACACTCTATAATTCATTCAAAATCTAACTGGAGGGATAAACTTTAAAGATCTAGAAGATTTGGGAGTAATCTCTAATATCAAAGATTTGAGGATAAATTTCTAAATACCAAAGATTTATGGGGTAAATATCTAAAAAACACATACTAAAATATAACCCGTCATATATTTTTATTACTATAAAAGAATAGGTCTTTCAACTTTCGTTGAAGTAGCTTCACGATAGATGTATTCATGCTACATAGATGTTGGGTAAGCGCAAAGATATAAATAAGTACAATCAGTGTTTGAAAAGACTTTTTTGAGGCTCGCCTCAAGGCTCGCTTTGGGGTATTCCCAAGGCTAGACGCCTGACGCGTAAAAGAAAAGCCATGTGTCCTAAAAGGCATATGCCTTATTACTTAAAGCACATCCAAGGCATGCACTTCACGCTCTATGTAGCGCTTCTCTATTCAAACGCATTTATGCTTAACATACGCTTTAAGAGAAAAAGGGTGAAAAAAAAGGAAAAGAAAAAGAAATTTTAATTTCAACTAAAAATGAAAAGAGTAGACCTCATTTCTATTCTTCTTATTCTCTCTACCCATTGGAGACACTATCATCATTCACTGTGTTCACATCTACAAATTTTGGTGTTGCAACTTGCAAGCCATTATGTTTTCTTTCATTGTCGCAAGTGATCATCTACTTTGTATTTTTCGGTGAATACTTCAATCCTACTTTTCTTTCGTATCCAACTTATATTGTTATGATTTTGAATTTGCAGTTGATTTCTAGTTTTTTTTTTTTTTCATGTTTATTTGTAGTTGAATTCTCTCTTAGAGAATTAAGTATTGTATTTGTTTTTAAGCCGCTTTATTTGGTCTCTCTGTAATTTTTATTTTGTTGTTTGTGTTTTTATGAGAACTCTTTATCTATATAGTCTAGAGCAGACCATGCGGCTACAATAGGACAGGTAATCTTTGGCTTTTCTCTGTCAAACTCATTTCACAGTTGTTTATGTTTTTATACTAAGCCTAGTTCATTCTTGATTAATGTCTTGATCTAATTATATCCATTTGTAGAATATCATATCATTTCATATAATTTTATAATATTTATGAATTTTAAAAAATAAAATATAAAAAAATAGGAGGCCTATGCCTTACGCTCTGAGGCTTATGCCTCGCCTTATAAAGGGTCCAATGCTTCACCTCGTGCTTTCACCTTTTTAAACATTAGGCATAATAAGTTGTTCAGACCTTTTTTCCTTCTTTTTTTCGTTTTTGTTTTTTTGTATTGGGAAGATGGTCTACAATGGCCAGACGTCATGATAAAATATTCTCTCAGACTGTCATCACATATCTCATTAATATGAATTATTAGAGAAGACCAATGTAATACCACAAATGTTTTTTTTTCCCCTGAGTTGCCCTTGGGGCTCTGGTACATATACACCATAATGAGGAGGGAAATCTTACAGCTCTTGACTGTTTCTACTATGGGGTGCCTACTACAGATCTGGTCAAAAAAGCTAAATTTAAATAAGAAGCAATGTGAAAAGATAGGGAATTGGAGCTTTTAAGAGGGGAAAAGATGGATTTTCATGGATTCATGTGTTGTTGTTGTAATCTGGACAATGAGACCTGAGTTCAGATGAATTACAGAAATAAAATTTAACAAATGCAGATATGAAGAAGCAAGAAGGTAACAAAGGGAGGGGGAAGGAA
This sequence comes from Agave tequilana, assembly GCA_038442645.1. Lineage (NCBI taxonomy): Eukaryota > Viridiplantae > Streptophyta > Magnoliopsida > Asparagales > Asparagaceae > Agave > Agave tequilana. The sequence continues at coordinate 34,563 of JAVJIF010027115.1, forward strand.
GCATAGAGATGAAGGAAAGAAACAAACCCTCTTCCTTTATGTTGCCAAGAAAAAGGTCAGTAATCACGAAGGTCTCTAAAAGAGGTTGGCATTGAGTTGGTCAAGACTACCAATAAGTAATATCATGGATAAGATTTAAATTTTACTAGCAAAACAAAATAAAAACTTAACGTAAAAATTACAAACGGTTGTTCAGATAACCAAATATTACCTCTAATTCAAAATTTGGGCAAGCCAGCCTTAATGCCTAGCTCCAAAGTCAGTCAACTTAGATGACTGTCCTAATATTATGCATCTGATTCAGGGACCAGGGAAAGCTTATTCTGTAGCCTCCAAGTCAATCCATCAATTCTCTTCTATAGTTATATTATGACAAAACCCATCTTATTCTGTAGCCCGGCATTGGCCCAAATGTTCATCCCCATGTTCAATGGAATCAAGCTGGTAACTTGTATCTGTTTCAAGAACAATCTCTTCTTGCTATCGGGATAGCATGAATCACATGTTTAGAACATACTTAATTGATAGATAAGGCAAACTAATTATTCAAATGAGTAACTGAACAAGCCGGTGAGGAAATTCCCGGACGCAAATTCCCTTGCTTGACTGCAAGCTGCTCATCACTTAGGCAAGCCGGTTGATTCAGGTATCCCTTTGTCTTCATTTCAAACTTCTACTTTGGAGAGAGCATCTTCTGTATCACTTTTGCCTGGGTCTCCATTAATAATGACTAGAGGACAATCAGCAACCCGTGCACCATCAAATCTTCTGAGTTCATATTCTCTTTGCTTGCTAATTAAGAACAGACGACAGTTTGCTACCACCTTGTTCTCTTATTCTTCTAAGAGAACATCCTCAATGTGACAATCTTCAGTCCATCAATGTTGGTACTTGCAAATTTGTAAACTCTATTCACCTCACAAAAAAAGTATGAGGTGAAGCATGTTTTACTACCTTTTGGCAAAACTAATTATAATAGGAACCAATCTACTCTTTAGGGTCTTAAATATATGTACAACAACACAATATACATCATAGTTATTTAGTTATGTATTAAATACAAGTACGTTAGAACAAGATGTATTTTCGTTAGGATTTTGAAGGATTGTTTTGTCTATTATCTGTTGAAATGTCTATCTGATAGTTATTTTCATATTTATAGTAGGATAAATCATAGTTTAAAATCTTGGTATCGGTATTGGCCAATGGTTTCTAGTATCAATATTGGCAACATCGGTCGTCGGTAATATCGGCAACAACAGCTCTGATATTGACCGATATTACAAGGCTAATATCGTATCGGCGACCCCAAAACCCGATACGGTATTGATGATAATATATCGTCATCGGCCAATATTTGAAACCATAGGATAAAGAATCTCGGCATATCATGGAAATGTATTAAGTTTCTGCACAAAAGGGCACCTTGGCCTTGTATTCTTTTTCAATTTTTAAGAAATAGGTTTGGATGGTTGACATGTGTTTGCTTACTCCTACGTGCTGGCTATGCCATTTCGATATTATTCTACAGAAAGAGCAATTCAACAGGTTTTGTCACTTTCATCTATTACCCATACCCTCGTCTAACCATGTCAATTTACGTGTCTTACTTCAAGCTTTTCAAGTCATTGCTTCTATTTTTTCTTTTTTTGGTAATTGCTCTAGGATGAGTGAGATGTTAGGATATTAATTTTTTCCCTCCCTTTGAGTCTAAAAATGGTTTGGAGCACCTGCCTCCTTTTAAATCTAATAATGGGTGCTTATGTTACCACAAGGATCCAATTAAATAACGCCAAAATAAAACCTCTTGGCAGTTACAAACGTTTACAGTGGCTGAATTCCCTCTCTGTACTAAATGGCATCTTAGCACCACCAGCCTTGAGCCCCACTCCCTCGACATCCATTCCAGCACCTAGGAACGGGCATGTTTAGATCTTCTTAAGCTGATACTTTTAACAATAACAAACGAGTAAAATGAGAACATGAAAAATGAAGTGAAGAAAAAGAAGGGAGCAGCACAGGTAAACATACAACCAAAAAATAATTAAAAATAAAAGAATTGATTCTTCTAAAGTAACATTAAGTTTATCAAAACGCGTATAAAAGTTGTGTTTTCAAGTTGTCTAACTAGTTTTGTTCCCTTAATTCATAAAGGCCATATTTACTTTCTCATAAAGGATGATTTTGCAACATGCAATCTTTCAGATGCACTATTAATTGATAGAAGATTTGAGGAATGTGTTTCTAAGTTAGAATATACCTAATTTTCATTTGCACAAAGAAGTGTTGGAAGTCATCGGCTTTCCCTTGTATCTGTCAATAGGAAAATCACATTATGAGAAATAATTAATTTTTGAAGATTCCCGCAATCTTCGAGCATGCGATCTACTTCTTGAGCTGGCACCGGATGTCCTGGCATTGGTATAGCCAGATCAATGTCTTCTGCTTCCTGTAAAGTAATGCAATCAATTAAAGTGCAATATGACTTCTCAGATAACTAAAATGAGCAAGGTCCTTTTAACCCCCCACGATATCCTTAAGAATTTTAACTGCTTCACGAGCTTTTAGTTTCCCACCATTGAGTCTATCCTCAAATGTATAAAGAGACTGCCTTACAGGATTAAACATAGCTACTCGGCCATTGTCAAGCAGCGTTATTTTCCTGGCACCCGAAGTCTGCAAATAGAATATGTCATCCTTAGTAAGAATAAAGGAGAAATGGTATTGTTACCTTGATTACTAACAATAAACATCCAAGCAACTTAGCATCCGAGTGTGTCAGCGCCTAAGAGTAGACATTTGACACAAGACACTCTATTCTAGTGTCAAATGTCTACTCTTGGGTGCTGGCACACTCGGATGCTAAGTTGCTCGGATGCTTATGGTTAGTAATCAAGATAACAATACTATTTCTCCTTCTTTACTCTTACTAAATATGACATTCTATTTGCAGGCTTAAGGTGTCAGAAAAATAACACAGCTTGACAATGGCCGAGTAGCTATATCTAATCATGTAAGGCAGTCCCTTTATACATTTGAGGATAGCCTCAGTGGTGGGAAACTAAAAGCTCATGTAGCAGTTAAATATCTCAATGACATATTTCCAGCCGTGGCGGGTTAAAAGGATCTTGCTCATTCTAATCTTCTCTGAGAAGTCATATTGCAATTTAATTGATTGAATTACTTTGCAAGAAGCGGAAGGCATTGATCTGGCTATACCAATGTTAGGACATCCGGTGTCTCAAGAAGTCGATTGCGTGCTCGAAGACAGCGAGAATCTTCAAAAATTAATTACTTCCCATGATGTGATTTTCCTATTGACAGATACAAGGAAAAACTAATGGCTTTCAACACTTCTTTGTGCAAATGAAAATAAGGTATGTTCCAACTTAGAAACATATTTATCAAATCTTCTATCAATTAATGGTGCCTCTAAAAGATTGTATGTTGTATAATCATTTTTTATGAGAAAGTAAACATGGTCTCTATGAATTAAAAGAACAAAAACTAGTTAGACAACTTGAAACCACAACTTTTATACGCGTTTCGATAAACTTAATGTTACATTAGTAGAATCAATTCTTTTATTTTTAATTATTTTTTGGTTGTATGTTTACCTGTGCTGCTTCCTTCTTTTTCTTCACTTCATTTCTCATGTTGCCACTTGAAAATGAAAATTCAATAATTATCAGGAATGGAAAAATATTCTAAACCTGCTGTCAAACTTGAATTGTGCCACTCATTACATGCTGTGGATAAGGATTTTGCCTAGTTAAACAACATTCACATCAGATTTTCTTCAGAAACTAGCCAGAAAGATATGCATCTGAAAATGAACAGAAAGGGAAACATCAAGCTTATTAGAGATACCTCTTCCTCTTCGGCTGTGAGCATCTTTGATGCTGGTTGTAAATTGAGTATGGTAGCTGGAGGATCAAGAACTAAAGCAGGAAATGCAAACCAGTAGCGGAAGCTCCACTTTTCAATCAGCAAAGAGATGAGAAGAAACCTTGATAGTACTGTCCGCTTTTCCAGAAGTAATGTCTTCCAAAATCTAAGACCAAATAACATGGCATTACAAGTGAGTTTTAAGTGCAAGGAACACAAAATTTGGACGGATCATTGTCAAATTCGCATCTCAACAAGTATAACTGAAATTTTAAGGATGTCTGCACTGAGAGAGAGAACCTTCTTTGCTTCCATTGTCAACAGGCTCTTGTTATCAAGGGAACGGAAGCTCTCCAATGTATCGGTGTTGTAAAGAATCCCCGGAACAGGCATCTGTTTCTGTTTCCACGACTCGTTCCAAGCTCTGGTGATGAATGTTCATTGGGATCATGTGGCAACGACTCAGCAAGAATGGACAAACGATTTGATACTTCAGTATTGGAACAAGGTGCATAAAATCCTGTGAGGTAGTTTGACAACATAAGAAACCAGCCATGTACAACTAAACAATATATCATTCGCCTACAACTTACCATAACATATAAATCTATACCAATCTGCATGAAACAGCCATGTACAACAAACAAATTGAAAGATCAACTATGAGTGCAACTAAATTTCTAGGCAAATTTAATGAATATTCAATTCATGTAAGAACCCATGGCCGCCTTAAAAAAGTTAAATTCTCCTGGTTGTTCAGCCCGATAAAGAACACCTGTGTTGAATTTCAAGTTACAGTCCAAGTTCTTACTTTCTTACTACTGAACTAATGAATTTGCGGCAATAGACTATCTTCATAGTTAGATCTATTATAACGCACAAATTTGGCAAGAGCAAACTTTAAAATAAACCTTAAAATTGGTAAATTGGTAACTGTGCATTAAAGCATCCAAAATACATGATATTTTTTATCAAATTACGGCTCGCATTGTGCCCGCAAACAGCAATTTCCAGTTAAGTGTATGAAATTTGCATTATGATGTATAGTGATTAGGGAAATTGAAAAACTATATTAAGAAAAACCCTAATCAAGAAATCAGAATCTGAGATGCCGGGAGGCCTCCCCAATTCGAGCTTCTCACAATCAATCAGCTGGAATCGAAATCAAAATAGATAAAGAAATCGACTTTCAAGAACAGTAACGAGCCAGAGAGATTGGGGAGCTTGCCTGTGATGTTCATGGGCGATTGATCAGTCCGCAGCGTGTCGAGCTTGAGCGAAGAAAGGCGTCTCCAAAATCCAGAGTCCATCAAGCTCTGAAGATGAGCGAACTGTAGAAGTTCCCCTGCTGTGATGAACTAGGAGAAGGAGAACTCGACGCCATTGATCTTTCATTTGTTTTCCCCACTCTGAGGCTTCTTTTCTCCTCTGCCCTCTTCTTCGCCTTTTTTTTAAGAGAGAGTAATAGTTTCCAAGAAATTGAAGCAACGACGCTGTAAAGCAATCAGTAGAGGAATCTTTTGTAAGGATTCTTTTCAATATCCTTATTATTTACGCTTCTCTTTCTTCTCTTTCTTCTCTCTCTGTTTTTTTTTTAAAATTTATCTGCCGTCCTCCTTTCATTAATTTTTTTTTTTCACTCCTTTCCTAGCTGTATCCTGCAGTGGCAGGCGGCGGGGAAGAAGGACGGGCTACGGCGAGCGGTGGAGCAAGACAGATCGAGATCCCCGTTCGCGCGCGCGAGAGAGCGAGAGAAAATTAAGAGAGAACCGTGTGAGAGCGCGAGAGATTGAGATCGAGTTGAGTATTAGCTGGGCCGGGTCGGGTCGGGTTTTAATGCCGCCAAACTGTACCCAACCTGCCTTTTTAATTCGGTTCCCAATTTCGTGTCCAAACCTAACCGAATTCAAATATGGAAGCCCACAACTTGCACCACTCGACTAACTCTTTGCCACAAGCTTTTCAACAATTTTACCGTTACCAATTAGGGAATTATATGATTTAAAGAAAACAGCTGAGATAGAGATCGTGGATTTTGATCCTCTCCACTTCTAATTCAGCCGTGGACTGTAATATTGTCCTTGCATAATACCTGAATTGATAATTAAAATAGTAAATAATGAAGAACAAAATTACTTAAATTGTTAAAGTCATGACTCAAACTCAAATCCATCTATATTAAATTATAATGATCAAACCATGATGCCAATTTGACGTGTGATTATGAGAGTGATCCAATGTATTTGAACTAAACTGAAAACCAATTTCAAATTTAAAATTTTCAACCAAAAATCTTATTTGATTCTTGCTAATTTTCCAAACAACTAAATCCGCCAGTTGTAACCTACCAGCGAAAATCTAAATTTAAATTCTAACTTAATTTATATCTATATCTCATTTTATTCACCCTTCCAAGAACAACGAAACCATAGATCCAACTTCTCCATTCTCCCTTCTCCTCTCTTCTTGAAATCAATTGTGACTGAGGAACGTGTTCAAGGTGCAGAGATTGAAGAGCAAGCTAAAGGAATCAATCCAAGTTTCTCAGAATTTCAGTAATCAATCTAAATTTCTCAGAATTTCAGAAATTGGTACTTGGACTCGTAATAAATTCAAGTATATAAGTATTTCGAGGAGATCATGCGTATCTAAGGAGTACGGAGTCTCATCTGCTTGATCACCCGAATTTTTGATACATTTCATGTCTTCTTGTTCATCCTGTTGATTTCTATTGATTCTCTATACCTTGGACTTTATTATTTTATTGATTTATTCATAGAATAATTCTATCATTGTGTAGGAATTTATATGTGTAACCCCCTGATCCCCGGTGTACGTAGTACCGTATCGGTACGCGATACGACGTACAAAAATTGATTTGACCTCCGTGGTAGTCTGATTTAGTTGATTTCAGTTTCAAAAATTATTTTCTAATATTTTAGATTTTTCAGGATTTTCTGGAATTTTTCTGAATTATTTTGGAAATCTCCGTAGTCAGTGTCGACCGATACCGATAACCGGCCTTCCAATTTTTATTTCACAAACGGAGTTGGATTTTGAGAATCCGCTTTCACCGTATGTCTTAGAATCACATAAGCTGAGATAGAGAGGGAAAAGGAGAGAGAGGGGGTGAGGGAAAAGGAACAGGGCAGCTTTTGCTGCCCTGTGCCTGGCTACGCGCGCAGTCGCGCAGCCACAGCGGCCGCGCCGGCCACGGCGGCGGTCGTGCCGGACAGGCCGTGGGAGAGTACGGCGGTGGCGCGCCGGCCACCGGCCGTGGGCATGGGTCTAGGATGAGAGAGAGAGATGAGAAATGAGAGGGAAGAGAGAAGAAATTGTAGAGAGAGAGAGAGAAGGGGGAGAGTTTAGAGAGAGAGGGGTTTTTTGCTCCGGAGAGAGAGAGTTAGGGGAGAGAGTTTAAAAGAAAAGAGGAGAGAGAGAGGTCGGTGGGTTTAGGCGGTGGAAGATCTCTCCCGAGACTTGGAGAAGAAGAGGGAAAAGAAAAGAATAAAAAAAATGTTTTATTTTAATGAATTAATATTAAATTAATATGATGAAAAATTGACTAGTTTCAAACTATGTCCAAAAATTAAAGAAAAGAGAGAATATTAACCTGAGAGAGAATATGAAAACGGTATGGCGAAATTCAATCTGGTTTGTCAATTAAAAATCCTGGAAGGTGTCGCCGGTACCGGGCGACACCGTTTGACCGGATTTTAGGTCGCTTCTGACGACCCTGGGTTTGCGTGCCCAGATTGGAGATCCGCGTACCGAGAGTGCCTTGGAGACACATGGGAGATTCCTCCTCTGACCTATTCCTAGGTATCTTAATAATTTATTTCTGCTATCTTATTTGTCCCTATTTTTCATATCTGTTATGATCGCTGACCTCTTTCTGTAGGTATTCTTGTACTTATTTCATGCTGGACCTCATGACTATATGGAGGTAATGTACTGTACTGAGGCTTAACGTACGCGTGAGCGTATTTTCACCTCGCGTATATACGTCGCCATAACGTCCCCGTACCTGCGAGATTGGGGCGTTACAATATGTATTATTGCAATAATTCTATCATCTTCGTTGTTGATTTATATACCTTGTTCAGGTCACTTGAGGCTTAGAGTGTATACGTAAAGTATTTTTCTCGTGTATATACGTCACCGACTTTCGTCACGTCTCTGTTTTCACGTATTTTAAAAGCGGGACGTGCCATGAACATTCCACTTATTAAATCACAACCGTTTACTAAAATCCAAGCGGACGAAATTCACTTAAAAAATAACAACCACTCTACTGCCGTGAATTGCACTCATTCCAACTCTTCACTCAAAATCAAACGGTTACCCTTCATAAAACGATGAAGTGTTGTTTTAAAAAGTGGAACGGCAAGAAATGGAGACGATCACTCATAAATCAATAGACAAAGTGGGGCAAGTTACCAGGCGCAGAAAACCGAAGCAAAAGCTTCACAGTTGCAGCAAAGATTGAGAAGGCCAATGTATTCTACCAAGCATATATAATGATCCATGGACAGAGGAGAGGCCTTTTTTTCATCCAGCATCATATTTCATAACCCCAGCATTTTCTCACAAGTGAATGATCTTCAGCAAAGAAGCAGAGAGTCCAGAAGACCCAGTAGAAGAAGTAACAAAATACTCTTCGATAGGTTTAGTAAAAATGAGCTTAAACAAAACTGTTGAAACCAAGGAAACAGTACAACTAGAAATTAAATGTTCTATCTCCTGCTCGCTCTACAATTAATCACTCCCTTTGTAGCGCTTATTACTTAATGGCTCGTTTCTGTTGTGGTGAATCTCAAAGCTATAAGAAAGAAACCATCATTACCATTAAAATCATTCTCATGGAAAACCGAAACAGACACAATAGAACAAGGGCGACACAGAAACAGCAAGAACAATTCAGTTTAAGATACAATTTAGCAGAGACAGTGCACAAACGATTTAAAAGGTGCGGGAAACTCAATTTCATGTGAAGACATCAGACACAGTTGAACTCCGCTGCGAACTGATTCACATCCTCCCCACTAAAAGCTTTTACTTGTTATCATGTACTGACTTAGATATATCACAGCAGTAATGGTGTGTTCAATAATTAATCAAAACTGTATTATGTTCATATGGCTATATAGGAACAATTGAGACGCTCATTACTTGTGAATTTGTGATGTACCTGCCTGCAGCCAACAGAGGCAGGAACACCTGCCATTAGGGCTCAACATGCTCAAACAAGCAAACGCCTCACCAAAGATTTGTATTAGCAGCTGCAAGTAGGATAATAAAAAACGGCAACCTGAAGTGTTTGAAAACAGTGTTTTTATCAATCATAGAAGCCTTTGTGAAAGTTGAAGTATGCCAAGAAGAGATATGATATGCAATAATGCTTGCCTAGATATTTCTCTCAAAAAAAAGAAAGTGTTTGCCTAGATATGGGTCTCTACTGTGCCAAACTGAGAAATCAATCAGATAAAAAAGGTTTCTGGACATTAGCCAAGCAAATGCCAGGGCAACTCCTGATTTGGATGTACAAAATAATGAAATCACACTTTTTTCCACAAAATAGGAGACAACCTAAAACCTACAGCATAAAGCAGCACCAAAACCAAAAAGAAATGAAATATAAAGAAGATAAGTCAAATAATCCAGCAAAAAAAATTGACAAGATACTCTCCCATTTGGCTGTCACACTTATACGGAGCCTCATAGACAGATATTTTTCCTATAGCAAATATTTTCATCTTCAGTTTTCCTATAGACTCCTAATCTAGGCTTAGTGTAGAGGAAGTTCAAGGGTTATTTCATGTTGCATCATGACCAACTAGCCTTCAGTTGTCCAATCAGAGACCACAAGTGCCAACTAATGAAAGGTCGGATTTAGGTAGACAAGTATGATGATGATCATCATGAACAAAAATTTGGGCAAAACCAACTAAAACAGAATAATTTCTTTTTTAAAGTTAATAAAAACCTCAATATGTGACAATCAACCTCAATATTTGACAACCAAAAATGAAAATCCCTGTTTAATGGTTGGAACGCTTAGAGATCAATTGTATGAAATTGCAGTATTTATATAGCTATGAAAAGTTGGTGTAATATGGGTGAATCGAGATCACCTTCAGTTCAATAGAAAAAAAAAAACTAAGGTTTTGAGAAAGAAGAGATAAGAAACCGGATAGATTTTAGGTTTCACACCCCTTACACTCGATCGGGCTTCACACCCCATATACTCGATCGGGCTTCACGTCTTTTACACCAAATTGGGCTTCACACCCCTTACATCACTCTCAAGACAAGAATTTTAACTGAAAATTTTAATTTTAATCATTCCATACTAATAAGAGAAGTCTTGGGGGTCTATTTATAGGCTTTACAAAAGTCCAGTCTCAAATATAACCGATTTGATACTAAAGTTTCAAATAAAAAAAACCTATATTCAAAATAAACTAAAGAATAATAATAAACTAGAAAACAGAGTGATGTCCTCGTCATTTTTTTCCGAAGTAGGAAAAACTCGACCATGTCGGGTGTGAAACCCCCACACGAAGCATCTCAATCAGGCTATGGTGGTTGTCTGGGAACCGCGGGTTGTGCATCAAGTCCAAACCAAGGTGTAGTTAGGATTGGCCAATGCGACAGATCAGCTCTAGTCGACGATAGATCAGGAAGGGTGTATGTAGTAGAAGAATCGAATCTGATTCATTAAATACCAAGCTGAAACCAGAATGCCATGGAAAATCCAACTCATTGGTGATAGAAATAATCCTCCTCGGAACTCTTATAGGACATGTTCGTCGAGCGCAACTGTCTCACAGTTCCGAGAGAAAACCTCTCAAAGTGAATCATAACTATCACCATATTTAAAACTGCAAATTCCTATAAGATATTATATGGATAAGCAGCAAATTTGTAGTCATCACTGTAAATTATTATCTATTTATAGTTCTCTCATCATGCATTTCAAGAAAATGCAATGCAACGAATTTACTAGGTAAAACTCCTACAGATACAAAAAAATGAGATATATGAGCTTTCTAAGAGGACGTACATTAAACACCACTAATGGTATATGATGAAAGTCAGAAAATAACTTCAAATATTCACTGAAAGAAAAAACACTAGGAATAACATGATGAGTCATAGTAAAGAATTTCATTGACTCACTAGAATAAGAAAAGCTAAAAGCAACTACATAACCACGATCTGCACGAGAGAAATCTGATGGTTTACTAGATGTAATGATGCTAGTATCAATTGTCTTATGCTTAATTCCGTCCTCTATCATCGTTATGGCATGTGAATACCTAGTAACATGTATGGACATGCTAGACTCCATCAATACATGCTCAAAATCACTATTATCATCCTCTGAAACATCGATATTATCAAGTATGAGTGTATTAGACTCAATTAATGTATCCTGAATGTCACTAATACTCTCCTCATGAACATGAGTCATCAAGTGTGGGTGTACTAGGCTTTACTAACTCAACAACATCACTAGTAACCTCATTAAGAATGTGGACATTCTCGACAATCCTCAAATTATCAATGTCATCAATTTGCATGCTATCAGAATGTTGACTCTTCTAGGGGTATTGGTAATCATAATGTTCAAATTTTTCACAATTAAAATACTTGATCGAGGGACACTCGTAAGCATAGTGTTTACTCACACGTAGAACATCACTCTCTGATTTTGAAAGTGAAGAATTCTACCTCTAAAGCCAAAAGAAATGTCACTTTGATAGACTTCATGACATGTAAGATCAACTCTCTTTTGAAATCAAGTCTCAATCCGTTATAAAACATATATATAGTAGGAAGATGATGTATACGAAAGCCACAGTCAAGTACAACCTCCTCAAATTTAAGCTTATACTCGATAACAGACAAGTCTTCCTGACGTAGATAAAACAACTCTTTAAAAACTCGAGATCTAAAGAAATTTTTCCTTAAACTTTTCATTCATTTCATTTCACGTCTCTATAGCTCTGGCGTATATTCTCTCTAGTTGTCTTTCTATGATAATCCAATAATCTAGAGATATAAATTTTAGTTTACATGTAGCAAACCAGACTTTGTGCGCTTTAGAAAGTTCAGACAAATAAAAGTAATAGTCCAAGGCGCTATCCAATCACAAAATTCGCGAGGGTCATATATGTGCCATAAAAATCGAGAGACGTTGCGATGCTCTTTCATTGGACTTCTTGTCTTCTAACAACACGCCAATTATAATACTTACACTCTCTAGTGTGATGTTGTGAATCCATGCTTCAACAACACGTCAATCAGAATAATTTCACTCTCTAGTGTGATGTTGTAAATCCGTGTGTCGTAACTTAGCAACACACTAATTATAATAATTTCACTCACTCGTTGGATGTTGTGAGTGCGTGTTTCGTGGCTCTAAGGGACGCCTAAATCTCGTACTAAATTCAGACATATCTATAACTTAACTTAAGACAAACTACAATGCAAAAAAATACAAACAAACGGATGATTATGGAAAGTTCCTAAAATCGAATAAAACTACATACATGCAATAAATGATGAAAATTATCATCCTAAAAGGCTCAATCTCAATATGCAAGAAAATGTAATCCTAAATGATGATGTTAAGCAATCGATAATGAGATCAATAAACATTAATAATTATACATAATAAACTATAAATAAATGTACAACCACTAGAGTTTGCAAACAATGAACAATTAAAAGAAGTAGATCAAATTACGATATCACCTGACGAGATGAGTAGTTCAAGCTAAGTATAAGTCCTATAAGAGTCTTTAGATGATTCTCCACGACTAATGGGTGTAATTCTTACAGGGAGGCTTTGGAACAGCTGCAACACAGGCTGGACGTGATAAAAAAAACTACTTCAAAAGCGGCTTCTGAACTAAATCTGTCGAGTTGGGTTTGAGTCAGGACTGCGTCAAGACCGAGTAGGGACAGAGTCAACTCGATCGGCTCAAGTCTGAGCTGGCGGCTCGGGTCGGCTCCAGATTGAATGGGGTCGAGCCGGCGACTCAAGTCGGCTCTGGTCTGGGCTGGCGGCTTGGGTCAGCTCGAGTGAGCCGTTGACGCTAGCATCAGCTTCGATCAACTCGGTGTCGGCGCGAGTCAGCGGCAAAGACTTAAGCCGGCTAAGAATCGGCTCCGATTAAGCCGATGTTGTCGTATTCAGCTCGACGAAGCTGATATCGGCTCGGGTCTTTGAAAACAACTCAGATCTGATTCGTTCGCTTCCTTGTCGATTCTTGCGAGGTCTGATGATGTCAGCGAGATTTGGCGAGGAAGATGAAGAAGACAATGATGATGATGACGAAGACGAAGGCAACATTGGTGACAAAGTCGGCGAGAGGCTGGATTTGCGGGGCTGAATCTGCCGGCTGGATTTGATCTAGTGGTGGCGTCGATCGAAGATGAGATCTGAGGCGGCGCCAGCGAACGAGGAGATCTGAGGCGGCGTCAGCGTCAATCGAAGACAAGGATGGGGTGGTTGGCGGTCGACTGTTGCAGAAGTTGATCAGCAACTGTTGGGTTGCTAGAGACAGTCGGTAAGCGAAGTCGATGGTGAAGATGTTGGGGCGGCGGCAGCGGGTTGGATCTGCTATGTGGATTGGGGGGTAGGTGACGAGATCAAGTCAATGATCTCAGAATATGACGATTCGACAGGGTCACAGCGAATGCAGAGGGTAGGTGGCGGCCTACTCTGGCGGCGATGACGAGGTAGCGACGCTGATCTGATGATTGAGACGGTGACGTGGCGGCGCTAATCTGGCGACGAGTCCGAGAGCAAAGAGGGGGGAAGATGGCGGTGGTGGCTTGGTTGCAGTCGAGAGTCATGGACAATCGATGATGTCAGCATGGCGGCGGGGCGGCGGCGTCGATCAGGTGCAAGGTAGTTATGATCTAATGTTGTCGGGGAGAGAAGAAGATGAAGCTGGTTGTCTAGATTGGTTGTCAAGATTTGTCGAGATCTTGTGAAGATCTCGTCAAGATCTCATCAGCAAGATTGATTACAGATAGATTTGATATGGATGAGGGCTGATACTGATGATGACGACAGCAAGGTGAGAAGCGGAGAGAGGGGAGCAGGGCGTGGGCGGTGCAACATCAGCGAGTTAGGTTATAGTCGAGGTTGTTGCAGTCGAGGAAGGAGGAGGTGAAAGTCGTGGTGGTTGCGCGGCGGGGAAGGAAAAGGAGGGAGGTTGGTGGCGACGTGAAGTTGGGTTAGGGTTAGGGTTTTGGGGTGTGAAAGAGAGGAAGATGAAAAGGGAACAGTAGTTTGTGGAAATTTTGATGGATTTTCGAAGGAAATTTTTGGGTATTTTGCTACAGTTTTTTTGGGATCTAGTTTTTTTATTTAGTTTGTTTAAGAACAAATCTAGGGTTTTGGAGAAAGGAGATGAAAATTTTGAAGGGAATTGGAAACCAAAAGCTAGATAGCAAAAATGATGTAATATGAGTGGATCGCAATCGCCTTCAATTAAATAGAAAAGAAAAACTAGGGTTTTGCGAAAAAAAGATAAGAAACTGAATAGATTTCGGGCTTCACACCCATTGCATATAATTGGGCTTCATACCGCCTACACTCAATCGAGCTTCACATCCCTAACACCAAATTGGACTTCACACCCCTTACACCACTCTCAATACAAAATTTTTAACTGAAATTTTTAATTTTAATCATTCGATACCACCAATAAGAGAAGTCTTGGGGCCTATTTATAAGCTTTACAAAAATCCTGTCCCAGAATATAACCAATGCAGTACTAAATTTACAAATAAAAAATATATATATTTCAAAATAAACTAAAGCAGAATAATAAACTAGCAAAAGATGCCCTCATCAAAAGTCTTCAAGGTACTTAACGAAGTATAATCCAGATTCCAGGCTGAAAAAGGACCTCTTCAGTGTAGAGAACAGTTAATGTAGGGAATGTTAAAGATTAGAGTATTTAAGGAAAACCATTACTTATCATTGCTGAAATGTAGGTGGAGAAAAATGGTAACGAGATAAAACATAACATACCTCATAGCGATAGAAATTCATAAAGAGTAATACTTTAATAAGTGACTAACACTTAAATATAGGATTAGAAGGTCCTTAAATATTTCAACTATAAGGCACAGTATCAAGTAGTCTAGACACGAAAAAAACAATTGTGCGCACCAAGAGGTCATGGCATGGAGTTTGTGTGCATGTAGGTAAAGCATAGTCAAGCAGCATCTCGAACGAAGACAAGGATTAAAAGCTTATTCATAAACCAACAAAAAACAAGAAAAAAAAAGTGAGCCAATTAACCTATGGTACATTGCGTCTTCTACTGAAATGATTTAATGTCATGAGCTGGAAAACAGTGATCCAAATGGGCATGTGAAATAGAAATCTTTAACACTGATCCACAAGAATTTGATATCCATGAAGAGATAATCTCAGGTTCTTATATGCTTTCTCTCCATAACATGGATAATTGAGAGAGAATAAACAGGTGGAGGATTGAATCATCCCCCCCCCCCCCCCCCCAAAGAGCACAGCCAATTATGAGAGAATAAATAGGCGGAGGATTGTAGAATCAGCTCTTAGGACAAATTAGATTAAGCCTATCGAATAATTTGGATTTCCTTTCTAAGACATTCCACCAGATGCCAGACGAAGTACTAAACACCTATAACACCGCTTGGTGCTTTAAGATAATGAATTAAGGGCAGACATTGTGAAGTTGGAAAGTTGATTTCCCCCAGTTTACAATATGATTATATGCACAAGTTTTATCATCAGCCATTCAGCCTCTAGGATAGCACCCTTGCAGTTTTACAGATCAACAAAGATATCGCACTAATTTCCTCAAATCCAGCCGACCTGTATACAGTTTCACTAATCTAGGAGCTGAAAATTTGAATAAGGAAAAAGGTCATAGACCCGTGTCAGCTAACCTAATTATGGTTTTAAGGACCCAACCCAACTTCAGGTCAGGGTTCTTATATGTTGAATGCAACCATCTTAAATTTTGGTTATGATAAACTAATAGTGTTTCTATGACTTATGACAGTCTTTTTTCCATTATAAAGCAGAGGACCTCAACCCAACATATGAGACCCTACTCCTCAAACAGTTAAGGCCAAAGTACATACAAAATTCAATCATCACAGAAGGCGCTGATAAAGGTCATTAGTCCCAGTTTCAACGCATGAAAAATGATGGACGAAAAAGTCAATAAAACACTTCAATTACTTGACAACTGCCAAATGCAATATCAGTATCATCTTTCAGAAATCTAATGTCTTCAACCTCACCTTATCATCTCTGTAGATTCAACAGCTGTTGAAGGCAGTAACACATGAAAAGAACATCTTGTAGGTAAACAACTAAACAAAACCATAACATCAGATTTCTAATAAACCCTTGCAGTCATTTAAGGAGTTTGACAAGAATTAAACACAGTAACATTTTTCTGTTTCTAAGCAAATAAGGATATAACAATGCAGAAGAAGCAGTATCAAACAAAACCATTTTTAGCAACCACGCACATGTAAAAGAACATGAGAACTTTCCTATTAGCAACAAAGAGAAAATTGAAGGCGGTCAGATTACTTGAAACTGGGACCATTGATTATGTTTGGTTGAAGGAAATAAACATCAACCCAGGACTTAGAATCTCTTATGGCTCAACCGTCGTTACCTGCTGCCACTCCCCGTCTACTGCTTCCTTCCATAAAGTCACATTATTGTTCCCATCAGCCACAGCCAAAATGTTTCCTGTCAATGACCATGACACCCTCCAGACTGGTGTCTTGAAATCAGACAAGACTTTACCCTCCCATTGGTCACCTTCCTTTGCCACCGTCCATATAACCACCGTCCCATCTTGTGAAGCGCTAGCAATTGTAGACTTTGGAAGCCCCAAGTTTGGCGCCCAGGCCACATCTCTCACCCAATCCGAATGCATTTGAAGTGCAGGAAAACAATCCATTCTCCAACCACCGTTGTAAAGCTTCCACACCTTAACTGTGTTATCACACCCACCAGACACCAGCTTCTGAACAGGATCAAGTTGTCCTGATCCCACAAGAGCACCTGGGGCAGTTGACGGAGCCCATGATACAGAAGTCACCCCAACTGGATGTGCCTGATCAATCCTAGTGTTATCCCAGCCTCCATCCGACCGAGCAGTGAACACAGAGATGTTCCCATCTGATGAGCCACAAGCCAAGCAAAGGCCAAGCTCATGGGGAGCCCAAGCTATGGAATTGACAGAGGATTTGTGCTCAGCAAATACATGGGCCTGAATCCACTCTTCAGGCTTGGTCCCTTCCTTCCATATGATCACACGGCCATCATAACTGCAAGTGGCAAGCATGGAACCGAACTTAGGGTGGGCCCATGCAGCCTGCCAAACAGGACCCTGGTGGCCTGTGAGGGTAGCAAGGTGGTGGGAGGAGGATCCGCTAACACCAATGATCTTAACAGTGGTATCAGAAGAAGCTGTAGCTAGCCGCTTGCCGTAATAGTCCATTGCTACGTCATGAACCACATCCTGGTGACCTGTCTCTATCTTCTGAGCATGCATTGCTTCAATGCTAAGAATACCAATCTAGCTGCATGAGATTACACAAGGTCGTCAATTTCAAGGTAACCATTGTTTCAAACCTTAGATAACAACCCCAAAAAATAGCTCTTTTCAACATAATAATAATTAACATTACCCGAGATTCAAGATATCTAAAGTAAATTTAATTGTTAGATAATTCAAAAAAAATTTAAAACATATCATAACAGCATGAAATTACGAAAAGGCATCAAAAGTGTTCTGATAACCATTGTTAAAATCTGGGAGGAGAAACAATGATAGAGAGTTCATTCACACAGACACAGGTACTAATTTTCAATAGAAAAAATTTAAATTGTTAGAACTTTTCACATTTCCATGAACTGCCTGAATGAAAAAACACACAAAGACATTGGATTTCAGATATCCAGTGCTTGATATTACAAAACAAGCTGAAGAAGAGAAGTTTATCAAAAAAGTTCATAAGTTTGTGCTATTACGATTGACAGTCAATACTATTATAAAAATTTGTATAATATCCTCTCAGTTGGCAGTTTTCTCTATTTGCCTCTATACTATCTATACTAATTTACAGAAAAACACCACATTTCAGCTAAGGAGTGTTAAAGATGTGGCAGAACAAAGGTAAGAACAGGTTTCTCTTTTAAATAATTATAAGTTTGTGCAAAAACTATTGACGAAAGGATTGCAACGCGTGTATCTCCTTGATTTTAGCAAAAAATGGCTAAGCAGAAAAATATATATCATGATTCCCATACTGATTCCTTCATTTTTAAGGTGGAAAATTTTTTACTTGTAATTTTTGCAATAAACTCCATAAGGAATGGCTCATCCTGTGCACCGGTTACGCTAACAAAAACCCCAAAAAATCATACATGGTGTCCAAATTGATATATTATCTTCTCTACAACGGGTCTGTTTGGTTGTCGTAACTGACCGTAATTCATAATTGTAATTGGTAAAGTCTTTTACAATTGTAAATGAGTTACATGTATGTAAATTTTACGGTGTTTGGTTGGTAATATAAAATTGTAAAGTGGAAAGTGTATTGTACTTTACGGTGTTTGGTTGTCGTAATGTATAAGTCGTAAGTGAAAAAGTTGACCACAAAATTAACTATTTGGTGATTTTAAAAGTTTTAATACTGCAAATAAATATTAAAAAAGTTAAATATTAAAAAATTTTAATATTAATATAAAAAATAATACAAATTTGTATGACCACAAATTAACTGTAACTGGGCTGTAAGTGAGTGGTAACTGGGTTGCAAGTGAGTGTTAGTTGAGTTATGTAAGTCTTTACGAATTACGGTCCAAACAAACGCCGTAGTTGTAACTGGGTAGTAAGTCATTTACGAATTACGGAGTTTTACGCGAAACAAACGGGCCCAACAACACAACT
The DNA here is from genome assembly GCA_038442645.1 of Agave tequilana. Lineage (NCBI taxonomy): Eukaryota > Viridiplantae > Streptophyta > Magnoliopsida > Asparagales > Asparagaceae > Agave > Agave tequilana. The sequence continues at coordinate 53,450 of JAVJIF010027115.1, forward strand.
AAGCCATTTGTCCCAAGTATTTGGAGTAGGCTACATGAACCAAAAGAGAATTACGCCGGATCGGGCACATGAATCAGCTTTCTCCACTCATTCCTATCAAGCAATATGCCCTCACTAAGACCTTTAGCCTCCATATCTTGTCGTATTACCTCCATCCATGTTTTCTTCGGTCTCCCCTGCGCTCTTTTAACTTGCCCCAATTTGATACGCTCTACTCGCTGGACTGGCGCATCTGTAGGTCTACGGCGCACATGACCAAACAATCTAAGCAGTTTTCTCTTATGTTCTCTTTTATAGAGGCTACACCTATCTTAGCATGAATATCCTCATTTCTCACATTATCTCTCCTCGTGTTACCACACATCCAACGAAGCATGCGCATCTCTGCTATACTCATCTTCTGGGCATGATATCTCTTTATAGCCCAACATTCTGTGTCATATAACAAAGCTGACCTCATAGCAGTCCGATAAAACATTCCCTTCAGCCATAACAGAATGTTATGATCACATAAAACTCCTGTTACGCTGCTCCATTTCAACCAGTCGGCTTGGATTCTATGGTTGACCTCACTATTGATCTCCCCATTCTTTTGGATAATAAAACCCAAGTAATTAAAATGAATGCTCATCGGTATTTTTTGTCCATCTAGTCTAACAATACTATAATCTCGGATTCCCTGTTTACTGAATTTACACTCTATATACTCTGTTTTGGCCCTACTTAATCTAAAACCTCGAGATTCTAAAGTTTGTCTGCATAGCTCCAATTTGATATTATCTTCTCTCTAATACAAAACATGAAAATTTTGCAACAATAAACGCACATGAACAAATTATTCAGGATTCACTGGATAGAACAATAACGAAGTTAAGCTTCAGATTTAAAAATAAAATAAAAATACTGATCCAAGTTACAATATTCAAGAATCCCATCATAAAATTCCAGCTGAATCCTAAAATTTCTTCACTTTCCCATCTATAGATAGCAAGTAAAATTCAAAATAATTCAGGAACAAATTAAGATGTTCTAGCATTAAAAAAAACAGGGAACTTTATTCGAAAACCCCAGATCTGGTTCCTAAATCGAAAGAGAAAATAGAGCAAAAGGGAATCATTAATTAACAATACAAAAACAAAAATTAGAAATAAGATTGAAGAACTCAAGAGAGCTTACATTGCCAAGAACTTGTCGGGAGATCTCAGATCGAATAGGAAGAAGACGCGCCCTCGCTTTCCTAAAGCGCTCAAGCCTTGTGAGTTCCGTTGTCCTCTATGAACATTTTAGATTAACGGCTCCATGGAGCATGCCAAAATATAGAGGTACAGAAAACGCCAGGGCTGTTTGTAAATAATACATCCCAAGTTGCAGAAAACGCCCGGACATTTTGCAAATAACACAGATCGTCCTCTTCAAACCTCTTTCCCCTTAAATCCCCCCTAATTGTGAATTTTTAAATAATTTTTAAAATAATATGGCCCAAGTTAGGTCTATGGTTACAAGGAAATGGCACTTCACGTAGATTTTCTGAAACGTTGAGGCTGGTAATGGACTAGGATCAGCTCAAAACAAGATAAACCGACACGTAAACTTGATCAAAAAACTCAGGAGGACAATCGGTTTTAGTTTCGACTGCTCGCGTGAGCTTAAATGGTGCATTATACTCGATGATCCTCCATATGTCGAATTGATATTTAAATGCATGTTCTAGCGATGAGAGTTTGATACATGAATAGTGAATGGCAGTATTTTGGCCCGTGTGTAGGCCCTGAACTTTACCATCAAGTTTATTTTCGTTTCGTATTTGGGATTGCCCCGACACGCAACTTATTCAGGACACAAATGGAGTTTCGGTTGGGCCTTCAATTGAAAAAACAATTACATGTATTATTAAATGAACTATTATTTATTAATCATCCAAATTAGACATTAACTCTCGTACATTTTGAGTCATTTGTCATTTCATACTCACTCGCCAACACGAGAAGAGAATTAAAATACCCAAATAGAAGAAATTTCACGTAACATGATCACATCTGCTAAATTCCTTACCTTTCAAATCGAGCTAGACTGCTCTGAGTGGCTTAAAGCATGAAGCAGTAAGCCTTGAGCATGAGTTGCATGTTGGCCAGCTGCAGTAACTAACAAGTGCTCACAAGTCACAACCACCATCAACAACAACAAGAACATCTTCATCTGACAAACCTTTATTAATTGACCCACCATCAAATTAATCCATGCAGTAAACAAGTGACTAACCCTGCATCACAAGCATCCAGGTTCATCAAAATATCTATGCAAACAAGAACATAAATTTGATCACAAGATCTGATCTTATTGAAACCATTATTGGTACATACATATGCTTTTAACACAAAGCTCATAAACAAAGAATCTTCGAGTCAATTACATAAAAAGAACATCAACAGCAACATATTGAAAGCAAAAAAGAAAAATCAATCAATACACTTGTTCATCTCCTCAACTTGCAGCACCTGACCCAGAGTATCACAAAACAGAGCACCCTGTACCCACAGATGAACCCCATCATCATCCCAAGACTACTCCACTTCTGTGACTCCACCAGCCCCTGCTGCCTCAAGAACTCCGGCCCTCCGTCAACTCCGCCTCCGTACTCATTGATCATGAACCCCTCGAATGGGTACTTGAACAGGCTCAAGTAATGCATAAATATCCAGTACTTGGGTATGTTCCTCTTCGCGATAAAATACCCCGAAAACAAGAAGAACGATCCCATAAACCCAGCAATGAGAGAATTCCCCATGATGAAATTGGGCACCAGAGCACTGAAGAACGCCACGAACGAGTTCGCCATCATCATCACCATCCAACCACCATTGAAAAATACAGAAACCCATCAATTTCTCTTCTCAGGCCGACGAGCCAGTACACCGGCGCGCTGTAAAAAACAGAAGCTAGCAGTAGAAAAGGGATGAACACCAGAGTGTTGGCGATCACGTACGATGAGACGCGGTACGCTCCTCTTGATGTCTCCTTGCTGAGAATTCGCCGCTCCTCTAGAAAAACAGGAAGCCCCTCTGTTGTAGAAGACAACAGGAAGGTGAGGGTGAATGCGAAGAACCCGACCCGGGCCTGGATGTCGTCGACGTTCATGAAGATGGTGCCGAGCGCGAGCCCGGCCGCCACGCACTGGATCAGTCTCGCAGACGACAGCTGTTTGGTTCTTAAGACGTTCTTGAAGAATCGGGCCGTGAGGACCCTGATCTCGTGACAGCGGAATTGGCGTAGTGAACTCTCTCTTCTTTAGATACAACTACTACAGGACCGTAGCCGGGGCGGGGACCACCGCTGCCGTTTGGGTGGTGGCTAGCGTATCGATGGCGTCCATGGCGAACTCGAGCACGTTGACATGGGCTGGAATGGAGTGACCCGAGTCGATCAGTCGTTTCTCGAGCGAGGACAGGGGGCCGTGGTGCTTAACGGATCCGTGGGAGATGAGGAGGACCCGGTCGAAGAGGTCGAGGATCCGAAAACCGGGCTGGTGAATGGTGAGGATGACGGTTTTGCCCTGGAGCTGGGCCATGGACTTGAGAAGTGCGATGACGTGGAGGGCGGACGCGGAGTCGAGGCCGGAGGTGGGCTCGTCGAGGAGGATGACTTGCGGGTCGTGGACGAGCTCGGACCCGATGGAGACCCGGCGGCGCTCCCCGCCGGATAAGGATTTGATCCGGGAGTGTGCCACGTGGTCGAGAGAGAGCTCTTTGAGGAGGGAGTCCACGCGGGCGGCGGAGGAGAGGGAGGAGGCGGAGGGGCGGCGGAGGCGAAGGCAGGCGGAGAAGGAGAGGGACTCGGCGACGGTGAGGAGGGGGAAGAGGGCGTCGTCCTGGGTGACGTAGGCGGAGAGGCAGCGGAGGTTGGAGAAGGAGGAGAGAGGGGAGGCGTTGAGGAGGATGTGACCGCCGGAGAGGTGGCCTGAGGGGGGGACGGAGCCGGCCAGGAGGGAGAGGAGGGTGGTCTTGCCGGCGCCGCTGGGGCCCACGATGGCCAGGAGCTCGGAGGGGAGGGCGGAGCACGTGACGTCGGAGAGGACGGGCGGGACGGGGAGGAATGGAGGTGGAAGGAGAGGGAGAGGGTGTCGATGCGGTACCGGGGTTTCCGGCTCACCGGAAGAGAAGACATGGTGGATGAAGTGAGAAGAGGAGGGGAGTATGGGGGGTGGGGATGAAGAAGAGGAGGAGGGGGTGAGAAAATGAGGAGGGGGGAAGAGTAGAAGAGAGGAGATGAGCTAACGTCACCAAACTTGAAGTGGGGAGTGCCTACTCTTATCTCTCTCTCAGTTCAATCTTCATGCAGGCAATGAAGATGGTTGATGCCTGTGTGTGGGTGGATTGGTGGTTTGGGTGGGAGGCTCTTGTATACGTTGGAGGTTGAGGTGTGCTGTAGGGGGGTGTCAAACTGTTGACTAGGGAGGCGAATGGGTCGGGTATGATTGGGCATGGGCAGTGGGCGACGTAAAGTGGGGATTCACCCAAACCCGAAATGTCATTCAACTCGTAGGAGTGTTCCGTTGGATGAAATCTCGCGATTTGATCTTATATACTACGTGCAAGTATAATCTTTGGAACCCTCAAGCTCAAGATACTAGAACTTTCTCTTTTATAATACATGCAAATCATGTGCTATTTCGGCTCATTTTTTCAGATATGTGAGAGACTTTATAACACTGAATCATATACAATGCATGAAGGAGTCCCCGAAATAGAGTCTCGAGCAGTCTCTTTAATGAAAGAAGTGACCATGTACCCCATGGGGGTGTTTGTTTGCGTGACTGTGGCTTGAGAAGACATCTTTGACCACATCAGCGTTTTTATAAGTGGGTGTTTGGTTAGCATAAAAAAGAAAAAAATAATGATTACAATTATTCTTACATGGCTCCCTGAATGATTTCAGCAGCTCAATCAGCGGAAACCACTGGAAAAGCTATTGTTGCTACAGCAACTCCCTAGTGATTCTAATTTGATTTGACGTGTGTGCAAGTTTCGTGATTTCAATTTCAGATCCAAACAGACTTTATATTTTGTCAGAGAAGAAAGAAACAACTGAATATGTAACTGTCGAATCTTAAAGGAAAATTCCACAAAGCGCGGATAGAAGAAAAGTAGGGAAGAGAATGCAATAGACATGAGGACCAATATTCATCATTCCATGAATCACGCAAGGACCATACATAGATGACACACAGGCTTAGAGCAGTCACCACCAAAACTCATGCAACTTGTGTTTGCAGGCACGTGAGATAAGAGTCGTCTCAAGAAGTGGCTATTTCCATTTCGAGAAAAGTTAGCGAGGGAAAGTAAATTAATTAAACACACCACCGCTTGCTCTTAATCATGCTTCGATTTCAACCATCGTTGTTGTTACTCGCAAATAAAACATGATGCAACAAAAAATATATATAATTGCGATTCATCTTCGAGGTGCGTGAATCGATGCTTCGGTGGAGCAAACAGGCTCCCACGTCAACTCAAGTTGTAAAAAATAGTCAAATCTGCGGCGAAATTATCGGTAAATAACTACCAAGCAACTTCTCTGGCTTCTATGTTGTGTTTTTTTTTCTTTCCCAAATAAATAAAAAAGAAAAACAAGTGAAAAGCGTTTGCTGTGCTGCAAATAGAACAGTTTGAGAAACTAGTTTTCCGCTACTAAATAGAATCGGGCTTCTTAGATATTAGCCTCTTAAATTATGTCAAATCTGAAAAGTCCCTAAAATCATGTGATTTGCGTACAAGTCCTTTAAATTATTTAAATTACATAAATTATTCTCTCTCTCTCTCTCACATATATAAGATTAGGTTCATTTTAAATGGTTTAGGTAGGAAGAAGCGAGGAAGAAAATGTTTTATTAGTTAAACATAATATTCTCTTTTGTTGAGATCAGTAACTAAAAGAAATAATATGAAGTAATTATGTGATTAGAAAGACTTGCAAGCAAATCATATGATTTGAAAGATTCTTTCCAAATTTGACATTATTTCCGGGACCAATATTTAACTGAAGAAAATTCAAGAGTTAGGGAACTTGGAGATTTAAAGAGTAAAATCTGATCAGGTTTTAATATAATGATATGTTTTTAAAGTCATATATATCATCAATATGTAAACTTTTTAGGCAATACAGTTCTGTTTTTTTGGTTTTTATTGCAATTTCTAATGAACGGTCTCTTGTTAGCATATTAGATTTGTGGCACATACGAGGGAAAACATGTACTTTTTATCTGTGAAGAGGGTTGTGTTAAGAATTTCTACAAGTAGTTAAAAAGAAATTGTCACATGGACCTCCAAAATAATTAGGGAATTCAGAAATATGCACTGAAAACACAATCTGAATTTTAAATTACAGTAGGTTAAATTTAACAAAATGTTTTCATAAAATTCTGAAATATAGATTATTCGAATTAAATGAAGCTGACAGCCACAACTATTTAGGAAAGAGTAATAGCTCGGTCTGTTTGGTTGTCATAATTGGCCGTAGTTTAAGTATTAATTAGTAAGTCTTTTTTAGTTATAAATGAGTTACATGCATTTAACTTTTACGTTGTTTGGTTGGTATATAAAATTGTAAGCGAGAAAGTGTGTTGTGTTTTACGATATTTGGTTGTCATAAAGTGTAAGTCGTAAGTGAAAAGTTGACCATAAATTAACTATTTGGTGATTTAAAAGTTTTAATATTACAATATTACAATACTAAAAATGTTAAATATAAAAAAATAATATTAACATAAAAATGATACAAATTTGCATGACCACAAAATTAACTGTAAGTGGGCTGTAATTGAGTGGTAATTAGGTCGCAAGTGAGTATAAGTTTAGTTGCGTAAGTCTTTTAACGAATTACGGTTCAAAAAACAAACACCGTAGTTATAATTGTGTAGTAAGTCATTTACGAATTACGGACTTTTACGACTTTTACGACAAAACAACAGCCCAGAACATGACATTTATGCATGGTTAAGAAAATTGCAACTGTATCAGCAGAGATTTCAGAAAATTATAGGATTTATTTACATTTATCGGTGCTTATTACGAAATATTTAGTTATAAACTTAACCTGATG